>PPHD01019142.1:0-11353 GCA_002909625.1 Bambusicola thoracicus | reverse complement strand
GCAGAAGCCCCAGTGGGGCTGAGCCCCAGCTGTCACATATCAGTCATGATGGGGTGGGCAGTGTCACCCCCAGGACAGGGCCGGCAGCTCATCCCATCTCATGGTGTCCAAGAGCATGCTCCTGGGAAGGGAAGGAGAGGTGAAGGCACCGAGATGAGGCTGAGGGCCTCTCCAAGCTGGAGGTGGGAGCTCAGTGCAGAAGGGCTCCCGTTGCTGCTTTGGCCCCTGGCAGCAGGATGGCAGCAGGATGGCTTCCTGTGAGCACTGCTGTGCAGAGCCGCATCCTGCCCGCAGCAGGCTGATGGTGGGAGGGCTGCAGCCGCACGGCCCACCCCTTCCTCTCCCAGCCCTCCAGGGATGGAGGCTGCACTTGTCCCCATTTATATCAAGTCCTCTTTGCAAGCTCTTAATTTGCTGCCGTACACCTTGCAGCGATGAGGCAGCTGGGCTGATCCAGCTGGAAAGCACTGGGGTTAAAAAAGCAGGGAGCGAAGGGGCAGCAGATTGGGAAACCTCATTCCTGCTGTAGTGACGCAGTAGATGCAAAACTGGGGAACTGAATGTGCCCCCATCCGTAACAGCAAGGCTGACAGCATCCTCCCCAGCTGACAGTGAAGGGACGTTGTAGAGCAAGGGAAGTGATGGAGTGCCATAAGCAGAGCGTGCTTTCCAAGGCAGGGCACCAGCCAGCACGGCAGGGCTGGACACATCCCCTTGGGGAACAAAACCAGCTCTCCTGCGTAGACTTGGTGTCTCCTTCTTATTTTGCAGCGAACAACTACGTGGAGTCTAAGTGTGAAGCTGTGCTGCGGGAGATGAGGAGGTGCTGCGCCCGGTACCCCGAGGGCAGATCCATCTGTTGTTCAGGTTTTGAGAAGGAAGAGAGAGAAAAGCGTAGAGCTGCTTCAGAAGGAATTCCCCCACCACCTCAGTAATACAAAGCAGCTCCAGCAGGTGCCACAGCACGGACTCACCTGCGGAGCTCAGGTGTGTGCTTTTGAGCCTTCTCTAGACTTTCTGGAAAGCCGGAGAGCTCCAAGAACACACCACCCCGTGCACCAAAAAGCATAACGCAGTACCAAGAGATGGCCTGGTTAACGGACTTCATTTTCTGTACCAAAACATCATCTACGTTGTCCTCGCGTTGCATCTGTGTCTGTGAAAAATCCATCTGATGTGTTTAGAATGCTTACCTTACTCTAACCCATCCTTGCTCTCAAAACGGAGGGCTGG
Source organism: Bambusicola thoracicus (assembly GCA_002909625.1). NCBI lineage: Eukaryota > Metazoa > Chordata > Aves > Galliformes > Phasianidae > Bambusicola > Bambusicola thoracicus. The sequence goes on along the minus strand of PPHD01019142.1, from coordinate 10,120 downwards.
AACCAAGTTACTGTGGCTTCTGGAGGGGGAGGTACAGGAAATGTGCTCTTAAGAGTGAGTTCAAGCGTGACACATGAAAACAAAGTCCATTTTGACACAGCAAAGGCACTGCTGCCGTCGGGCAGCAGTTCCAGGCAACATTCACCTGTCCAGTGGTCCAAGCTCAAGAATGGGAATCGGGTCTGGGTTTGCTCCCAGCTCTTGCATAGCTCACGGTGGCCACGTGTCACTCTGCCTAAGTGCCTCACTTTCCCACTGGACAGAGTTTCGATGACTTTCTATTGGAATTGCCTACACACGCTGCTATTTGCATGACAATAAAGATGTTACAGGAACATTATTTCAGGGATTGCTACAGGAATAGGATCTTTTTTTTTAAAAAAAAAAGAAAAAAAAAAAGCAATATTCGTTTGGAAATCCTGACTGTTGATATAAAATTTATAAAGTTCTGTATAATTGAAGACCTTGAAGCAATATGATACCAATCCGGCACACCTCGGTGTGCTGGAACCCAGAGGCCTATCACGAAGCCCTGGGCTAGATCCAAGAGCCGATTTAGGTGCCACTTCTGAACACACAGTTGTAGGCACCCTCTGTCAGTACAGCACTTCAGACTCACACACAACCCAATCCGTCCGTGTCCGGACCCCGGGGAGAGATGGCTCTTCAGAAGCTCCCACCCGCGCAGCAGAATTTCCTGTGACCTGTAGGAAGAGCTCGGTAGTCAGGTTCCTGCATCACCCTTCAGTGCTGCCTCTGTCTCTCCGTCCACTGTAGCAGGAGTCCGGGCACCTCAGTGGGTGCCAAGTCCAGCGCAGGGCCCAGGCACCGGAACACCAGACTTCGAACCCACTAGGCTCCTAACTCTGTCATTAGATCTAGCCGTAAAGGACTTTTGTGCTGTGATAATTAACTACAGAATACAGCTTCTATAAACAGACCACCGTAGTCTAGGCACAATAGTTGAGTGTATTGAAGCCTAGAACGGCAAACCATCCGTACTCGCTGCTCTGAAATACCATAACACGAAATAAATGACTGGAACAAATCTCAGTCTCGGTGTGGTTGTTTACTGGGAGCACAGCACAGCCGTAAGCCGGGCAGCTCGGCCACGTGTGATATCATCAGGTTGAAATAGAAGCTGCATGGTGTTTTTATAACCGGGACTTGGGCTCAGGTTCATTCAGGGACAGCCCTGCCCTCCCAACCCACCACCAATGACCACCATGGGGGCGATGGGGCAGCTCGTATGCTTGGAAAGCAAAGGAAAAGGATGACGACGATGAGGTCAGCACACCTCACACAGCAATTAAAGCAAAACCGTTTAATAAAATATCACTTCAACAAGCATTTACATACAATATATAAAAAGACTTTAAAAAGCCTAGTGTGTCTGAAACCTTCCCGTAGTGGCACGGACGCCAGAAGTGGCTGACACAAGAATGAACAGGACGGGTGTGTGGTGGAGGTGTGGGGGGAATGCCTCATCTTGGCACCTGCAATAACAGAAATGCATCCCCAGAGGCCAATGGGGCACCAGGACTCCCAGTGTGGGCACACAGCATCCACTACCACCGGCCCCGAGTCTCAGGCTGGCACAGCAGGAAGATCTGCCAGCTCCCAACTGCTCCCTGCCCACCTTCACACCCAACAGAACTGGCCTCAACTACTCTCTTCCCCTTGCAGCAGTTGCTGAGATGTGCTGGCTCCCTCTCTGGGCCGTTCCTCTCTGCAGCAGTAAATGAGGAGCCCACGGAGCAGAATGCAGTACAGAATGCAGGCAGGCAGGAGGCTGGAGGGCAGCCCTAAGGCCTGTTCATGATTTACCTTCATTTTGTCCCTGGAAAAAGCTTTGTGAAGAACAGTGCACACCAGTTGGGTTATTCAACACACCAGGTAGAGGGGAAGCGACGCTTCCCCTACAGGAGCAAGAGATACCCTGCAATACCAATGTATTAATTCACACACATTCAGCTAGGCAAGTTTCCTACGAAAACCTTTTTTTTTTTGTCACTCCACTCCCAAGCATGACTTTATTGAGGACCTATTTGCCGCATCACATCACTCCTGCAGCCCCTGATGGCTTTCCTGGAAGTCGTCATTAAAAGGATGCGAGCCCAGCTGCTCCTCCCTTCTCCCCAGGAGCAGAGATACCAATTTCTGCTTCTTGACTGCCTGCAGTGTGAGGAAAAACCACCGACCAGATCCAAGTGTTGCCACAGTGACACTTCAATCAGAGGTGAAACAACGCTAATGGCTGTCAGTGCTCATCTCAAAACCTCTGGAGGCTCAACCCACTGTTCCAGCCCTCTCAGCAATTCTCTGGGGATGAGTCCCCCCTCTACCCACACCAAGAACCAGCCATGTGTGTTCAGAATGGCATCACGCAGCACAAGAGATGGGCTGCAGCCACCAGGAGCACATCCTGGTCACCCACACGCATTGCTGTTCTCCAGCTTGTTCCCTGTGAAGGGTGTGCTGACCCACACAGAAAACATCCTGGGGAAGAACACCTATTTGTACCTGCTGAAGGACATCACCCTGAGGTCATTCAAGTCCCCACACTCTGCCAAGTGCTAATGCCAATCCAGCACAGCCACTGCAGAACACCTCTAAGATACATATATTTCAGTGTTCTTATGCGTTAGAGTTCTGCTCTGCACACAACTGCCCTGGGACAGAGCTCCCAAGAACAGCTGAGCCCTGCAGCAGGCTACAGCTGTCAGAAATACATAAGGGAATTAAGCAAGCAGCTTTTTGGGGGGAGAAGGCAGGGGGAAAAAACAGTAAATTCAATGAAAGAAGGAACATAACCAGGGCAAAGAGCATGGAAACTGCCTGCTCCTACAGAGGAGGCATACTTTGGTTTCCCCACAGTTTTTATCATTTAGGCCTGAGCACCCTGCTGCTTGTAAGCAGAAGGGTCAGAGACGGTGCTCAAAGCAGCTCTAACCGGATTTCACATCCTCCCCCTTCCATTCCAATGGAGCTGGCACAAGGGATCCTGGACCAGTACAATGTACCCTAAACAGGGACGTAGTTCCTACCTACAATCCCATCTCACGCAGCTACAGCTTTAAGAGCATCAACTTCAAAGCAGCCAGAGGTCACGGCAGACCTAGAAATACCAGTCTGAACCCCAAGGTGGCTTACAGTAAGTGGCACAGCAGAAATACACACTGCCTGTGCCAGGCAGCCTGCCACAGGCAGGGCAGCACCCTGGGACCAGCCCACTACAAGAACAGAGCACCTCAGCACACCTCAGAAGCTGGCAGCTAGTGACTGAGCATGGTGCTGTATGGAGCAGGAAGCTGGGAGACTGTCGGAACACAGCAGGGAGAGGGCCCTGAGTGACACACACTGTGCTCAGATTCCATCAGCAGCACCAGAGCTGCACTTCCAGTAAGGGCTATAAATAACAGCAGAGGGCAAGCCAAAGAGCCACCTACGTGCAGTGCAGTGGCAAGGACAGGCAGAGAACCCCTGCCACACACAAAGCATGAATGTGCTCCTTACCCACCTGCCTTGGGCGCAGCCCACGCTGTCCCCCAGCCCCTCTGCAGCCACACCAGGACAGCCAAACACGTCTGCACTTCACACACCAGCTCTGCACAGGTGGAGGCTCAGGCTTTCCAGTGACCAGGGCAGAAAAAGTGCAAGGTAAACAGCAGTGAAGAGCTGACAGCTGTTGTACACATATACTGGCAGACAAACGTCCAGGTCCCAGGCACTGGGGAAGAAGCACGTTTAAGAAACTTCTCTGCCACTACATGTTTATGAGGCTGCAACTCATCCAGCAGCTTGGGGCTAGGTATATTCAGTGGGGAAAGGAATCACTATGATACACTGAAGTCAAAAGCTTTCAGGCCAATACAGCACCCAAACAGTCCAGACAGGTAAAAGTTGGAAATCAAAAGCAGCGTTGTAAGAAAAAAAGGGCTGGAACCTGTGAGGATAGGGGCTGAACCTGCTGGAAACTACCACTGACTTCTACATTAGAGAGAACAGGAAGGAGAAGAGGACAGGGGAGGCTGGGCACAATGAGAGAGTCGACTGCAGTTCCTAGGAAGCCATTCCAAGCAGAAATCCTCCAGCAAACCCTCCAGTCAGGATAACATTCTTCTTCAGAAATACGATCACCTAAGCATGGGAGAGAAGAGCCAAGAGTGTACCCCAACAGCAGTAGTCTCCCCATACTCCCCATACTCAGGCATCTCAGGCTGTTCTCCGAGGTGGGTAATGCTCAGCCCCAGCAAGGTACCCCCCCGAGCTACCCACTGTATGCACAACTCCTGAGCTGTGACACAGCCCAGACCCTCCAACAGCTGTCACACAGCCAGAGCCCACAAACACCCCAAATCAGACACCCGAGGCTCTGCCACAGGCAGCACACTGTGACAATGGCAGAAGGGGCTGCTGATAGCACGCACGTGCTGCACCACGGTACTGCAGAGCCCAGTGCAACCAGGCCACTCCGCTGCCAGATATGCTTAGCTTTCCCTCCCAGACAGAGCAGAAACTTCTTGAGCCTCCCTCCCCGCCCCTGCAATCCCAGCACATTTTCTTCCAACCCCAAGGAATTTGCCACAACACATGGTGAGCTGGCATCGTGCCGAGATGCCTCAAACACTGCTTGCCATCTCACTAGCTTTGTTTTTACACAAGCAGTCCCCCTTTGCACGTGCATGACAGAAGAACCCAGGAGTCCATCCCATTTCCCTCTGTCCCCCCAGCAGGATACCTGCACACACCCTGGAAGAGTTGCCTCACCTCATCCACTTTGCTTTTCACTTCTGGAGACATTTTGTTACTGCTGCTGTGAAATTTCAGCTGCTGCTTGGCTTTGTTCACATCACGTTCCACGAGCTTCCAGTCAACTTTGATGTATCCTGTATGGTTTGCAATCTAGAATTTCGAGGGGTGGAATGAAAGCCTGGAGTGAAGCTCTGTCAGAACAGAAGCCTCTGCCCACCCACCGCTCCCCACACCCTGGACCAGGAGGTCAAGAGAGGATGAGCACACGAGCTTAAACAGCAGCCAAAGCACCACTTCTCTGGTATATTAACTGTCCCGCAACATCTGCCTCCCTCAGTAATCCTCTAGAAGAAGGGCACGCTGCAGCTTAGCCCATTTCAGCCCCTCCTCTAACACAAAGCTGGCACTCCCTCCCCCCCACAACTGCTGTGCCCGCTGCTGGGACGCTCTGCAGCTCTCCTGCTGCTGTGGGTGGACTCTGCTATTAATAGCCAGTTCCTCCCTAAGTATTTTATCTGGTCAGGATGATTCAAGGGTGAAGCTCTGCAGGCTCAGAGCAAGCTTTGGGCTTTCAGCAGAACAAGCAGGACAGGAAGAGTGAGATAGAGCACCTCGGGAGCAAACAACCAAAGACTGCTGAGTGAGCCTCCTGGGGGAGGTCCAAGCTGCATTTCAGGATATCCGAGAGGTTCCTTTCAGTTCCAGAGTTCTTAGAAACCAGAAGGATAGAGAGGGAGTTTCTCTCCTCCTCCTCAGCACATTACAAAGATCCTCATGTGTTTTAGCCTGACTCCTCAGGTAGCATATCACGGACACAAGCAGATGTTCCAATTAACTTCATAAGCAGCATCTGAGCACAGCTCCAGTTCTAACATGCTGTGGTTACAGTACCTGTGGGGATGGGGCTGCCATGTGTGCCAAGGAACGTGTGCCCACAGCATCCCAAGCTGTGCAGAGCTGCTGGCAGAGTATGGAACGGATCCCACATGTCCCAGCAAGCAGCCACGAGACACAACCCATCCTCTCCACCAGCACTTTCCAGGAGGCCTGGCCCACCCCTCATACCCACCTGAAGCAGGAAGAAGCCGCCTCCCACCGCCGTTGCTGCCAGCTTTCCAACCTTCTGGAAGATGAACCCCGTACACCTGCAAACCAACCAGGATCCAGTGAGGAGATGAGGACACCACTCACGTCCCTCAGCACACATCCCACAGACAGCTCTGCCTTTGGTGCCAATTGCTCAGGGCTCAGAGACAGCCTGACAAGCAGCACAAGCAGGCCACATGCAAGCAGAGAAAAAGAGGATTTGTGCCCAGCCAAGTGGGATGCTTTACAACCTTTTACTTCTCACCATGGCATCTCAGGCTTTCACAGTTTTGATTCTTCTCTTCAACTCCAGTGCTCTCCCAAAAGCTAACTGGAAACACGTGATTTTGGCAGGAACTTCTTCATGGTAAGGGTGATGGAGCACTGGAACAGGCTGCCAAGGGAGGCTGGGGATTCTACTCTGGAGATATTCAAGATCCACCTGGATGTCTACCTGTGCAGCCCGCTGTAGGGGGCCTGCTTTGCAGAGGGGTTGGACTCTATCTCTAGAAGTCCCTTCCAGCCCTTCCAATTCTGTGATCATCTCCAAAAGGAGCCCTGGCAGCACACCTGCTGCTACTCCACAGAAGAGCACAGAAAGCAGATCACAAGGCTACAGCTTCTTTATTGCCCGAACAACTTTTACTTTTCATTTCTCAAATGAGAAACTGCTGATGCAATGGTTCAAAGCTACATCAGTCTCAAACATGGTTTTACACTTTCAGCATTGCTGCCAGCCACCAGAATTCCAGCAGGCAGCACCCCATCGCTCAGTCACACAGAGCTGAGCATACTGTCACCCAAAGCAGCCTTTGCTTTGACCACAGTTTCTCCATCAACACTGCAATACAACACAGCAACCCGCTCTGGCCCACTTCTGAATAGAAACACTCGGTGAAGTTACCCGAGAAGCTGCTAGCTCAGATTTGTTATAAAAAAAATGATCCATCACATGTTTTAAACAGTTATCTCTGTGTCACATAAAGACAGGGGCAGCAAGACGCTGCGAGCAGAGCCACAAACTCCACTCAGAGCGTCCTGAACCCCAGGCAGGCAGTGAGCCCACAGCACGGACAGCTGCTCCCAGGTGAGGCTTCTGTGCAGACCCCCAGCACACACCCACAGGATGTTGCTCCCCCCTCAGGGAGAACGCTACCCTGCTCTAAGAGCGAGGCCTGCCTTTGCCACAGGGAACCGCCACTCACCATCCCGTCACCCCTCCGATCACCAGCTGCGTGGCCACGTTGTACTTCTCGGCGCTCGACCCGGAGCTGGGGGCAAAGACCTTCTTCCACCAGGGCCGGCTCTTGGTGTACTCGGCCAGGTCCAGCACGTTGAAGGCGTCCTCCTTCTTTCCTGCGGGCGGGCACGGAGCTGAACGACGAGCCTACCTCCCTGGGCTCGCCCCCCGCCCAGGCCTCACCCCGCCGTTCCCAGGCCCCGGGCCCCTGAGGGAAGGCGGCGGGCTTCTGGGCCCGGCTCCTCAGCGCGCACGGGCGCAGGCCGCACCGCCCGCCCGAGGCGTTGCTAATGGAAATCGCGCCTCACGGCCAACAGGGAGCGCCGAACCGGACCGCAGGGACCCGCCCAGCCGCCGGGATACGGGACGGAGAAGAGCCGCCCCGGTGGGACGAAGCCCAACGCCGCCGCTCACCTCCGCCCGACGCCGCCATTGCGCCGCTCCGCTCCGCCGCCGGGCCGACCTCACTGCGCATGCGCGCGGCCACGCCCCCTACGACCCCCGTCTCGGTGTAGCCGCGCCTCACCGCGTGGCCCCGCCCACATCGTGGCCACGCCCATATTGTTGTCCCGCCTCCGTGTAGCCACGCCCACCCGCAGGTCCCGATCGCTGGGACGGCCGCGTGGATGGCGGACACGTGGCCGTGGCGCGGCAATGAGGGCTCACAGGTGGTGGTCACAGTGAGCATCGGCTTTCCATAGGGCGCAGCCGGCCTGGCTGAGCTCTGAGCATGCGGTGCTGAGCGCTGGGGGTGGGTGAGTGGAAGGGGCAGGTAGCCCCATGCCCCCAGTGACCACGCTCTCATGAACACACAGAGAAGGAGGCAGCACTCTGAAGGTTTATTTATTCTCTTGCAAACACAAAGCTCCCGTGTGTGCTCATCGGGGTGCCGAAGCCCCGCAGCACTGCCCAGCATCCCTCTCATGCTCCCAGCAGCTCCATCCATCCCATGTCCAGGCGCAGCTCTCGTGCGTGCAGCGTGGTGGTGGCCCTTTGGTGACCCAGTAATCAGATGTAGCTGTTGGTGAGACTGTCGGACAGATCCTACACTGACTACTGAGCAGCCAAGGGCACCGTGTCTCTGCTGGGGCTTTGGTCCTCGGCTCCAGGCAGGGCAGTGGTGAGCAGAGGGATGGCTGTAGCAGTGGGACAGCTGGCTGCCTTCTAGCAGCATTCTATCTTGGAAATCCCACACCAACGCTGGTGTCAGGCAGCGCTTGGCTCCCCTGCATGTCTGCACTGTGGTCTCTAGCTCTGTGTCCCCCAGGGTCAGGCAGGACTGTCCTCGTGCCTCCCCCTGCTGAACGTCTCCAAAGCCTCCACTGCCCCCAGCATTGGTGACATGGCCCCGTCCTTTCCACACACATGCACTGTACCTGGGATGGGTGCTCAGCTTCCTCCCGTGGTGGGGAAGGAGCTGTGCTGCCAGCACTGGGGGTCCCTGTGCTCCAGCTCGGGATGGAAACTGGCAGTGGCACCTGTGCACTCTGCAGCCACCAAGGCTCCCTGCAAGACACCAGCCTCGCTCAACCCAAGGAGCGCAAACCCAAAAGCCGTTCCCTGTCTCAAATGCTTCCTCTCCCTCCCAGTGCCACCGCTGCCTCCCAGCCCACATGGCTGGGTGACCCAATGTTCAGTGTGAGCTGCGCCAGGCAACGAGCATCCAACAAAACCATCTTCCCCCAGCAATCCCCCTCTTGCAGAGCCCCTCCAAAATGCTGGGACCCCCCCTGGGCGCCCCACTGCAGCACCATACCTGGCCATCTCCACCAGACACCGTGGTCCCCTGCTGAAAGCACATCTCCCTGGCGCACGGGGCCAACGGAAGGCTCCAGGCTGCTACCGTGGTGGCTCAGGGGGACATCCATGTGCCACCACCCTCACGGCCATCGTTCACTGCTGAGGCTGCAACGGAGAGACTGCTTTTAGTACGGCGAGAAGCGACGGTTGAATTCCCCTTCCCCTGGCTGGGACGTCCGCGGTGGTGTCACACAGCTGTGCTGGGACAGCCCCGGCACCGCGGCCGTTCGGGGGCACGCTGCAGTGCACAGAAAGGAAATTTGCAGCCCAGCCCCGTCAGAGCAAGAACACGGGGATTTTCAGCGGGGTTTCTCTCTCTGCCCCTGCCTCTCATTCTCTCTTCTCGTTTTCTGGAAATGAAACAAACTCAGGCTCTGGCTTTTTGTGTCGCTTTGCTGGGGGGCGACGGCCCTTCTCCTTCTCTCCCCTGTGGCCGCAGTGGGGATTTTTGGCTCTGGACGGCTCCATCTCTCACGGCTGCTCCCTCTCCTGCCTTACCCACGGGATGGGATTGGGCACTGGGGACCCTCGTGGTGCTGCGTGCTACATCCCAGCGATGGGCAGCAGCTCCGGGCTCTGCAGGAGCTCTCTGTGCATCCGTTTTCTTCCCTGCAATGACTGAGAGAGGATTTTTCTGGGACAGCTCTGAACCAGCCATCCCCGTGGAGTGACGCTCAATTGCTGTTGTTAAATTTAGCCCCGTCTGTGGCTCGCCAGGAGCTGCGTTGGTGCAGGGATGCCTGAGCTGAGAGCTGAGGGACGGGGAGGAAGGGCAGTGCTGGGCCCTGAGTGCAGCCGTTGTGGGGTGGGGGGGATGTGTGGCTGAATCCAACCACTTCTGGAGGTCCGGGGGTTACTTCAGCCTCCCATTTTGGCATCTGAGATGATGAGCTGGGCACCAAAACCTGCACGGCTCAGTGAATGTAAACCCACCTTCAGGCTGACCCAGCAACAGCATCCTGCAAAGCAATTGCTCTGAGCTTCATTTAATCAACCGGGGTAATTAGGTGACTTAGGAAGGACTGCGTGCCTGGAGGCTGCTCTGCTTCTGCTGAGCTCTTTTAGCAGCATCCCTGCAAAGGCAGCGGCTGTGGGAGCGTCCTCTGGCTGTGGGCCCCCCTAAATGCACATCCCCCCTTAAATGCACATCCCCCCTTAAATGCACGTCCCCCCTAAATGCATATCTCTGCCTAAATGCACATCTGCCTTCAGCTCCACAGGTGCCTTTTGGGAGCGCAG
>PPHD01019141.1:0-14235 GCA_002909625.1 Bambusicola thoracicus | reverse complement strand
AGAATGTGTGTTAAAGTACTGTAATTTTTAATATTTCTTAAAAGAAGTACTAAAACTCTGATTTATTTTTTCACACCACTTAAAAGGAGTTTTAATTAGAAAAGCACATTGTCAGTATAGCATGATTTCAAATACAGATTCAGTAAAGGCAATAGAACCTAAGCTTTTTCAGCTTTCCACAAGACTAACAAAAATGCTGCAGAATATAGTCAATAGTTAAAATTTTACTTATAATATTACAATTTTTGGTATAACACTGTTCCTCTTTCCACACTTATTGCACATCCCTTTAGATTTTAAGCCTAAATTATGGTGATCCGGAAATAAAACCCTTTTGTCTGTTTTCTGGTCTCAGCTATGAAGAGACAGACTGCACAAAACTACAGTAAGCATCATGGGACTTGCTTATATATGTCTTCATGAATTTAAGTAATCTCTTTCGGTGTTCTGATTGCTTTCACTGTTTTTCTGCTTATATTTTTTGTGCCTTGCACGTTTGTTGTCAATAAAGCAGTGCCATCTCAGGTTCCATTATTTGGGTTTCATCTCTTATCCATGAGAAACTGAATACCGTCTGTCTTGATTTACATAATGTAGCACCCTACCTGGGCTCACAGATGCATTTAGCAGTTGTTGCGGTGCCCTTAGCCAGACACTTTGCTCTGGAATGTTTCTGATAATCTTTTCAGACTGTGGGTTTTCTCGCTTTAAATTCAGAAATCATCCTTACCATCGCTGGTCTTTGCACTGTGTGCTATGCAATTGTTCAAAAATGCCATCAAAGTGTAGTGTAGATGTACACAAAAACAATAACAAATAAATTGAGCACAGTTCCAATAATCCCAAGCAGTGCTAGAATAGATTCTTCTTTCTCCTCCTTCTCCTCTCGCCTTTTTACATCCTCCAGTGTCGTGATAGCAGAGGTCCCCATTTTTCCTGCAAATTTCTTCACCAGTATTCTGGCAGCTAGCTAGAGGAAAGAAAGCAAATGGTAAATCTGGTCTGACAAATGTGCAAGCTCTCATCTTTTTAAATGCAGTTCTGTGCTTTACGATTTTTTTTCTCATGTCTACGTTTTCTTTTTGTATGAACGTGTAGATGGTAGAAATAGATGCAGATTGGATAGAAGGGGTGAAAAACAGCTTGATGCTTCAAACTTAATTAATGTGCCTTATTATAAAAGAAATGTAAAATTTGTCTGTAGCCAGCTCATTTGTTTCCTCGTGTAACATCAAACCGATGAACGCAGGTATGGAGGCATTGTCAAATGCTCTAAAATGCCCAGAGAGATTCTGTGTATTTTCAGCGGCTGTTAAATAATTTAATTGTCACAGTACAGAAACAGTCGAAAATGTTCATGGCTGCTGTTGCCCAACATGGATAACGTGCCTCCTTAACACAGTATCACAGTCTTTCTTTTGAACAGTGAGCCGTAAGTAGGCGATTGCAGATGAGATCTCATCCTTTTACTTGTTTAATACATCAGCTTTTGGACATCCATGCAACAGTAAACATTGAACAGAAAATGTCTGTCTCTCAAAATATAACGGTTATTATTATTCTGGATGCTTATTGCTGCAGTATGCCAAAGGACAGCAGTGCTTTCATAGCAGCAGAATTCTGTGCAGTTTTAGGACTTGAGACTAGAGATTTACAGGCATATGTATGATTTATTACCTGTTCTTGTTGCAAAAGTGAGGTTGACAGCCTGTCTCTATTACTTAGCTGTTCTTGCACTCTTAATTTACAGTCTAATATCTTCTAGAAGCATATTCCGTGTATGATTATGTTCTCTGCTGGCTGGGATGCTGATATTGAATGTAATCTGCTATGGTGTTTTAGCCTTATCGATCAGAAATTTCATATCTTAAACTGAAATTTGATTGGGCTTTTTACAAGTTCAGATAACCCACATTTATCGAGGATTTGCTGTCACATTTTATAGCGCTACAGCATTTTTCTCTCTTGGCAAACATCTTTAATCACTGATGATGAACATATTTTGCTGAGTCTAATTAAAGCCATCAGCTCAGAGCACATCTCCCAGAAAGGTAAAATAAGATGATGTTTCTTACCCTACATTGCATCAGGAATAAAATGTCATCAGACATGCTTCTTACTCGTCGATTCGGTGGCAAGCCAGGCTTTTATCTTCATGAAGGGGCTGCTCTCCTCGCTCAGACAGACCCAGTGCGAGCACGGACAGTTCCTTGATGAAGAAGTTTAACGGTGAGGGGAATAACATTACAGAAGCTTCCCAGCGACTGGCCTTCTCCCTCGGTAATCCATCAGCACCGAGAGTAGTCAAAAAACCCTCCTGGTAATGATCCTTGCTGTTGACTAATTCTCATTAAAATGAGGATTTTTTTTCCTTGGATGATGTAGAGCAACAAAATGCATGCCGTTTGGTTTTGCCTTGGAAAAAAAAAAAAAGAGCAGCTCCTGTTTTATTCAATTATATTTAGTTATTTATTAAGACTTCCAACCCCCCCCCAATCCCCCGCCACCAGCCTGTGATTTACGCTCTGTGGCAGCCGCCTGAAGAGGCTTTCTCACGTTTACGTGCTGTAATTCCAAATGCAGCGAACTACGTGCAGCCACGCTCCGTAATTTTAGTCCAGACTGAGGAGGGATGCAAGGAAGTCTGTGCTGCTTGCGGCCGTGTCAGCTCCGCCACACACCTGCGCTCAGAGGCTCTGGAAATAATTCCGAGGTATTCTTCGCAGCGCTGCAGGACTTAGGCAGACAGATCTGAGGAGAGGAATGACGGCGGCTCCAGTCGCACACTGTGGCGAGCCGTGACATTGATTAAACATGCACTTGGCACTTGCTGAATAAAGAAGGAGCTACGAGCCACCCTTGCAGACAGCGAGTTGCATAACAATGTGCGATGGCTCCGCCGCTTCATTGTCAGGCCGGGCACATTTTCATCCTGCAACAGCAGAGAAAGTGTGCGGCGTGGGGAGGAGTGAGGCTAACTGTACTTCGGGGGGTGCTGCTGGAGTGCTGCGTGACAAGTAGTGACATTAAGGCATTCGAGCTGGAACTGTGCTTCTGCCTTTTGTCTTTATATGCTTTGTTTGACAGGCGGTTGTTTCTAAGGGAAATACTGACGCTCCTAATGCTTTCCCTTTTTGTATTCGCCACCCGAGGAATGCGGGTTAGGATGTAATTAGTGAAAGCACAGACCTAGAGAAATAACGCCTGTTCACCTTTCAGAGGAAGCAGTACCCCCATTCTTCCTAGGTAGATGACAGAGGTGTTTTCTGCCTGTGCCAGTGCAGGGAAGGGGGCAGCTCGCTACTTCCCAACCTCTTCAGAAGAAAACCAACGGTAACTGGAAACCTCCATCACTTTCCAGAACTGCATAGCTCAGAATACAATGTGCTGCTTGAAGTTCACTTTTCAGTAATCTTTTTGTGAAGTGTTTAAGGAAAGCAAGAGGGTGAAATCATCACTTCACATACTTCAAATTTACAATCGCTTTATTTACACGTTAACTACTTTTTCTCATTTTTCTGAAGTGTTTAAGTACATTTGTTTTTTTAACTTCATAGCTGATTGGCAACACTCAGTATTTTCAGTGTGCATTATTTAATGGCAACTGCCACGTTTGAAGTACAGTGCACCGTGTATGGTGCTGGTACTTGATTCGTCCCTTGTGCTGAACTTAGCATTGACTCGGTGCAGTTGTTTGGCTCTAGAAGAATGGTGTAAAGAATTAGTTTCAATCTGTCCAGCACGGCTTCCCTAAAATATATTATAGTGTAAACGTGCAGGCTTTCCCTTTAAGCTCTCTCTGTGTTCTGAAAAGGCTGCTGCAACTTCAGTTGTTCTTGGAATTGTTTCCTGTCAGTGCATCTCAAACATAGTTCTGTTTGCTCAGATCCGTTTGGATACAAAGATGGGAAAAATGTCACCCGTGTATTCTGACCATTCCCACTTAACAGTAGCCTAATATTCAAGCCATCGTACCATATTAGCCCTCACATGTTAAAACCTGAACTCGTTGTGAAAGGAGATAAATTGTGGAATGTGTGTCTTCTGTTTAACGATAAATGATGTACTTGGAGGGTAAGAATCCATCACCTTGTCAATTTAATGCAACTTGATTTAAAGGATTTGAGGCCAGCAGAAGAATTTCTTGCAATATTGTCAAGTGTAAATGGTGACAATAAAGTAAATTTAGCAGCTGCACTACAAATGGATGGCTAATAAAGATGTATCCACAGAGAGCAGCAAAAGGATCTGCAAAGTATTTCTTGGCCTGGTTATAGCCATGGTTGAGCTCTTGTATCAGCCTGCTGTCATGATCCATGTGATGCTGCTGATACTACAGGGGCTACGTGAGCCCGGGGAAACAAATCTCTGGAGGCTCCCCCTGCACATAGTGGAGGGGGAGCAACAGCTCTTGTACGCCATGATTCAGATCCACCCTTTGCCTCAGTCTTGGTTTAATAACCCATCGTTTCTCTGCATTGGTATGTGTGGCTGGGAAGGCGTGCTGAGGTTTGGAGAACGCACCCAGCACAGCTCAGTGAGAGGGATGGGGCAGCAGCAGTGCAGAAGAATTCCTGTCTGTAGGGGAGAAGAAAACAATAAAAAGATTGTCAATCCTAACATTTCTTAATTACAGGAAGCTTGAGGAGTTCATCTGTGTTGGGTGAAACCTGGTATTTACAAATACTATACTCCCTTATAACTACATACATTTTCAATATGAAAAGAAAATTCCATGTGAGGTTTTTCACATTTTTACATCTTAAGTGAGTAACACGGGGTCAATTTGAAAAGACCTTGATTTCTGCATCATGTTTTATTTTGTTTGAAAAATTGGGGAGATATTTTATATTTTGTGTAGAGTAGTCTTAGAGTTGGCACATCTTAGACAAGACAGTAACAAAACCCACCCCCTTTTTTTTTTGTGGATGTGAAATGGTTTATGTGCTATTTGGTTTTGGTATCCAGAAAGGTACTAAATGTAATTCTGTGTTTTCCATCTAGGCCAAGCTTTCAAGCACTTAGTAAGACTTTAGCAAGTCATTGGCAACTAATTTATATAGCATCCCAAGAGCAGAGCGAGCAGTTGATCAGAGGTCGTTCTGTTCATTACTGCTGGTGTTTGAGCATTTGTATTGCACGGAAATAGTCCTGAGGCAATACAAGTATATGTCATATTTTACAGATATTCATATTTCAAGAGAGAGTTGCCAAGTTATCTTGTAAAGACTCTGTGGTATAAATACAATGATATCCAGTTTCAATCCTTAGATGATCATTATCCTGCTATATGCTACAGCTGTGAGTAATGTGTTATACCCATAACATCACACTTACAAAAGAGACAAGTACTCTTAGCCAAGGTGTAAGTTTTGTTTTTCTCCTTATGCATTTTTCTAAACGTATATAATTTTGATTTTAATGTGCTCTGACATTATTGTGTATGCTATATTTTTGTTAAAAACTGCCTGTTTTGAGTGAGGTATTTATGGCCTGTAGAGAATGAACGCTCTGGAGAAGACTGCACGTTAAAGGAGAATGTAAATAAAGATTTGAAGGGGAAAATGAGAAGAAAAGCATAAAGGATTGTCTAGATTTAAAAATCTATTTAAGACGCTGTAATGAAATCCAGAGGATCACTCATACATCATTTATCTGTGAAGATTATTTTTCCTTGTATTTGCTCTGCATTTTCCCTAAAACGCAGGAAAATGCATCCTGTAGGTTATACATTCTAATTTTCTTCTAATTTCATAAGTCCCACCCAAAGTAGTTTGACACGGAGAGTAACATCAGTTCTTCTGCCACGCTCTTTTTGTTGCCAGCTTCCGTTTGCACTTACTGGATGTGGTGGAATGGAATGATGGAAAAAAGACTTTTGTCTTCAGTCTCACGGAGGATGTCAGGCATCTTCATTTTTACTTTTGCTGTGGTATCAAAGAGAATCTCTTGTATGAGTGCTGTACCTCTGAAAAGTGATTGGTATTTTTTAAAATGCTTCAGTGATGATTCAGTGCTATTCTTTACAGCTCAAGAGCTTTTCTTCCATAGGTATCTGGGACTGATTCTTTCAAGTTGGTTTGAATGTACGCTGTGCAACTCTGGAGAATTTCAAGTATCAAATTTCTGAGCTGTCATGTTCATAGTTTTATTGTGGTAGAGTTATCTGTTAAGTGAATATTGGATCCTTCTCCTGGGCAAGCCTGGAGAGGCAAAGTAGTGAGAAATGATCCTAGTCCAGGAAGGTGGCTCTCGGTGAACAACAGAACTAAAACAAATTCCTTTTTCTTCAGAGACTTTAAAGCATCCTCCCTGGTGAGAAAGAACAAATCTTGTGCATATAAGCGAGTCCAGATGACTGCTCTTGTTTAAGTATATAGAAGGTACTATCATCCTAGTGCTTTTTGCTATGACTTTCTTCTGATTTCTTTACTTTGAAATGGTTTTGGAGCAAGACCATGACATTCTCCTTGTGAAGTCTTTTATTTTCAATTGCAAAAAGAATATGAATATATGCTTATTATATTTTGAAAGCACTTAAGGTATTTAATTATTTCCTAGTGATGTTTTTGTAGTATAACAACTTAATGAACAGATTTAAAAAAAAAAATATTAAAACGGATTATCCACATGTGTGGTTAATAATGAAGATTTCCAAAAGAACTAATTGTAAACTTGTACATTGAACTTGATTCTGTTGCAGAATGTTACTTTAATTTACAGGGAGTTGTTACGAACTGTGCATTGCAACACTACCCTACTGAGGTATTTGAGCATTAAAGACAAGGCAGCCTGCCTTTGCTTTGTAACTAGATACTGGATTACGTGTTGGATAAGATGCTTAGTCCTTTGAAGACTGAAGTTTTCTACCTCCAAAGAGGTAATGAATTATTTTTCTCCAACAAATTATTATTTTGCAAAAATTGTTGAGTGATTTTAACTTCTACTTCAGTCTTTATCTGTTTCTGTAGTTCGTGTTGTTTTAGATTGCTTTTGAGCATCACACCATTAACTGGAGAGCTCTTCACTGATTTACACAGCCGGTGGTGACTTTTGGAGCCGCGTATACAGAGCATGCTTTAAATTGCAGTCTGTAGCTCCACTCACTTGATTGCAGTAAATTGAAGTACACATCAGATTTCCCATAAAATCTAGAAAAAAGAAAGGGAATCTTTTAGGCAAGATACCCGAAAAAGTATCAGGTGAGAGATAGAAGGGTTAGGGCTGGATTTAAGTGAGGCTTCTCACATCATACTTTGTTTTTCCTTCTGCTTTTGCTCACCTATGTGCCGCTGAATTTCTGTGGAGTATTTTTCAGAAAGACAGATCTCTGGAATAAAGAGTGGAATTTTTTTGTCTATTTTTTTTTTTATGAGCTTTAAGTTACAGATATTTTTCCGAAATCATGACTGAGTCCCCAAAAGTTCTTTACAGGGCAATCTTGAAAGCGTAAGGAAACTAGGTTTGGAGACCAATAAGAAGTTCTGAACTTCTGTGGTTATGGGATAGTATGATTGTTTTGAAGCAAGAGCAACAGTCTGCTTATCTATCTGCATCAGTCTGCCAAGAACCTGTAGTATTATGGTATCCCCTTTGGATCTGCTTGGACATCAGTATTCCAGTACTGACATGAAATATATTTTTCTGGCAGACTTTGATGCCTTTGCACTCTGCTGTGCAATATGTTTTATGTAAAAGGAAACTAAACTGCAGTGTTTGCCTTTTGCCTTCCAAAGATGAGATATCTTTTTTAATAAGCTTCCTTGATATACAAGGATTTGTCGAAGCTAACATCATATATGAGATGCAGCTGGTATTCATTTTATTACTGAAGTTAGTTTCTGTGATTTTGTTTCTAATTGTTTATTTCAGAAGAAAAGGTAGTAGGGGCTGTTGTCTTCAGAAGGATTTGGTTTTGGCCATAAGTGTGACTGTTCAAGGGATATGGCAGTAAAGTATCTGTTTGTTCAAAGAAAAGGGAGCCTAACCGTAAGCTTTCCTGGTCGGTGTTATCTTACTGCTAAGGTCCATGAGTATTTCATCCAGGAGTTTGTTTGTTTGTTTCCCATTTCATTAATTGGAAGCCAAAATTGGTAGGTACATCTCTGCTAATAGGATCAAACTGGGAGCGTCTAACTACTAAATTAGCTTTCCCTTACAGTGTAATTGGTAAAGACACTTGACAAGCCCTTTAAAGTTTGAGGTACTACGTTGCATCTTTGAAAATTTCCGTGGTAAATATTATTTTCTCTTATTTTACTTTAGTCAGACTGTACATCTCAAATGGTTTCATGTGGATTTAATAAATGCAGTTGGATAGCTGGTGGGTATCCGGAATAGATTCATCTGCAATCTACCACATGCTCCAAACACGTTCACGGATTAATCACCAGCAGCATCAGTGCTTTTTGAAAAGAGAATGTGATATCACAGGATGATAGGACATTACACTAGGTGTCCTGTAGTTCCATGTTACATTGTAGAAACGTTTATGTCCTTCTGTTTTATTCTTATCCCATCCTGCTTCTTATTGCCAGTGATAACTGCTGGGTATAAGCATTTTATTGATACACATAAGGGGCTCCTAAAAGTTTAGAACAGTAAATAATGCATTTTCAATGTTGTTTTTTTTTTTTTTCTCTTTCCTATATTAGTGACTTAGACATGTAGTGTAATTGAATAAGATGCTAAGAGTTTCTTGTGCAAAGAAGAAATGCATACAGAGCAGATTGCCATGGTTGGTTTTAGATAATTTACTTCAGCTTTCCTGAGGAGGAGCTCGCTGTACTTCTGGGGCAGATTTTATAACAGTTAGGAGTCATGAAGCGCAGAATGAATTTGAAGAGCAGCTTGGTGGAACATTGAGCACTGCCTTTAATTTTTATCGGTTGGAGCTCTTATTTGTTAGATGGAGTGATAGGTCTTGATTATTCTTGGCAGTAACAGTCTCACTGTCTCATCTGTTGTTTTGTGCATGTGTTTTTGTTTTGTCTTCTCCTTTTGAAAATAAAAGGTTATATGTGGCATTTCTCATATTCTTACGCAGATGCTTTTGTAATATTTCCTTTCTTACATTTAGAGTTTTGAGTGCAGGTCGCAAGAAAACAGGTCCCTGCAGTTGAAGGTGTTAGTCTAGAAAGAGCTTATTTCAGAACACAAACTCTAGTTTTTTAATACTATTCCTATCTTCTTGTCCTCTTAAGAGCACAACTTCACTAGTACCACTCATTTAATAAAACAGAACACTGTCTTCTTCTGAGTTTGTTTGTTGTTATGCTCTAATAATCTAATCTAATAATACTGAAGTGGTAAAGGTTCTGTCTTGCATATGTACAGGGATTCTGTCATGTTGACCAGGCAAAATAGTCAGGTATTTAAGGCAGAATGAGATTTGTAAAATAGTCTTTCTGTCACTTGAGAGCATGATCTTGTAGGTATGCTCACAAATGGGAAGTTTGCCCTGAAGCACAGTGAAAACATATTCATTCAGTCCAATAGTAATGTGAGTATCCTTTGCTGATAGTGTAGTAGTTAGAAGTGAAGGCCTAAGTGCTGGGCTTCTTCCATCTTCTGAGGTAATGGTTTAAAAAAAAAAAAAAAGTAATCCTTCATTATCTAATTTTGAATTTCCACGTTGATTTCTGCAGCATGTGCTACGTAATGGCAGATTTCCATCTTATTTTCAATTCCCATCTTGCCTTAAAATACTAGTGACTGTTTTATGGGCTGGAAGGGGTAACATGACTTGCTGAGGACCATTTCAAGGTGGCTGCTTGCCCACTCCTCCTGCCAAAAATAGTGAAATCATTGTTCCCTCTCCCAGTGCTGAGATGATGAAAGCCAGATTAACTTCCTTAAAAATCCTGCTTTGTGTTACTAGAGCAGTGATACCTTTCCTTTAATCGCTGTGGAGTGCCTGCACTTGAGGATTAACTTCAATTATACTTTAGGATTTAGGAATTCAAAAGGGGTAAATATGTATTTTGTGTTCTAATAATAGACTTGGAGCATGCTGATGTGAGTGTGCAACAGATGAATGGGCCGACAAATAGAGCTGCTGTGTAAATCTAAGAATTTGGTCCTATCCAAATGTAAGCACACTTAACATGGAGTGATAGGCAAGCTTGCACCTGATCTTATTCGATTTTATTTTTCAATAACATTTTTGTCCACAGGCCATTTAAATCATGGAATTTCTCCTAAGGAGAATATTATTCGTACTTTCTTAGTTAAGAGGATGATTAATTTGACATTTTTAGCTTACAACTAATATTAGATTGATTTCATTAAATCTACTTCAAATAGAAATTTTCTTTTTTTATCATATTAAATGCCAATACTTCAAAGAGAAGTAATGCTGTCTATTTGTTTCCATGGAACTACAACAGATACAAAGAACGCAATAACACTATTTTGGTAGAGCACATTCACTGCCACAACTCACTCTTTTTCAACACGGTCACAACCAATAGCCATGCGTTTTTGCCAGCCATGGACAAGAGAATGCATGCTGCCCTCATCAAAATCTATACTAGCGAAGGTGACCCACTTTCACAGCTGCTGTGACGACATCATTGCTAGGTAAATGTTGCCCATGCAGTCTATCTTTCACCAGCCCAAACAGATGGAAGTCAGAAGGTGCTAAATTTGGACTTAGAATGGCTGTGGTAGGACAGTTCAGCCAAAATAGGCGTCATGCTTCACAGTCTTCAAGCTGGTATGGGGCCTGGCATTACTATGCTGGAAGATAAAGGTTGTCATCTTCTCTCGTCTGACTCTGGAAGTTTGAGTCTTCAGCTTAGTCAGTGCTGTGATGCAGCAGTCAGAGTTGATGGTTTGACTGGGTTTCAGGAAATCTGGAAGGATCAGTCCTTTCTTATCTCACACAACAGCGCACATCACTTTACCTCTTGAGGGCTGTGTCTTGACCTTCTTTGATGGGGAGTTCGCGTGTTGCCACTCCATGGACTGCTGTTTTGACTTCAGCTCCCATTGGTGACACCATCTCTCATCACTGGTAATGATAGGATCTAAGATGTCACTTTCAGCATTGTCAGTAGGTCTTGACAAATTTGGATATGATGTGTTTTCTGTTCCTATGTGAGCATCTGTGGGACCTACCCAGTGCAAACTTTGCAATACTGCAACATTGCTACTGTCGTTTCAGTTCTTTATGCAGTTCCCAAGTCATAGTCCAGCAGTTTGCATGGCTGATTGAGACAGTCTTCATTTCACAGTATGACAACTGTGCATGGCTGTCTGGAACACAGCGTGTCTTTCGTGTCGCTGTCACCACTGCTGAAACACGACCCACCACCTCACTGTGCTCACATCGACTGTTTGGTCCCCGTAAACTTCAGCAAGTGCTGATGAATGTCAGTGGACACCATTTCTTCCACATGGAGAAGTTCAGTGACACACCTGTGCTTCACATGCACTTCCATGTCTGACCGCCCCTCTGCTGCCATCTGTCACGTGGCAACAAAATGTAACTGAATATTGGTGGGAAGGTTCAACCTCTACAACCACACCACAGCAGCCTCTGATGTCATGGGCCAATGCAGTAACATAGAAGGCATTACTTTTGGAGCAGCCTTCATATTAATAATGGAACATTTTTCATCCTCTGCCCAGATACAAAAACCTAATTCTCATGCGTTCTCTGAATGTCTTCTATATAAAACTTTTCTTCTATCTTCTCTGTGTTTCCCTGCTTTATCTGACTTTGTATCATTTTATGTTGATTCTGTAACTTCACCTTGATGCTTCCTTATACTTGTTTTCTAGGTTTGGGTGCAAACCTCATTTGGTTACAGCTTTATCATTTTCTTACTTCTCTACATGTTTTATTGTTTTAAAGAATTGATACTGGGGGAAATGCATTGACCTTTGAGAGGGGAGATTTTTGGAAGTGCAGTGGGACTGGATCCACTGGCAGTAGGAATTTCCTCTGTGCAGTACTCTACTTATATCCCTTCTACACCGATACCCGCTGGACCATTTAAGCGGAAACCAAAAAAAAAGTGAAAATGATGGTTCTGTTGCCTCCAAGAGACTTCTCTGTATTACCTGACTGTCTATTCAAGATTATTTGGTGTATTAATTAATAGTAGAGAACAGTGTCTTTCGTGGATTCTGTTCCCAGAGATGTGAGTGTGGCATGGAAATAGCACTATTTCTAACGGCGTGACCACGTGTGGTTCTAGTAATCATGCTTACAAAGCTCAGTTCCCTTGTATGTCTTTCATATCTGTTGTTGTGTACCCCTTGTATGTCTGTCATATCGTGCCCTTTCAAAGCAGTTAATCGTCAGTTGTATTTGCTCAGCTGTGCAGCTGGCTTCATGAAACAATGCCTCGTGCTTTTCTAGCAAAGATTTGTTTTTGGGGTTCATTGATGTATTCATAACACGTTTTTTAAGTGAGTAATGTTATTCCATTTCACTTGTAAATAAAATCTTCCTGAAAATACCTATCTTCACCAAAATCAAATACCATTTAAAAATAAATGAAGCAGAACGACTTAAGAGCAGTGGGCTGCCCTCTGAGCAGCGTTCCTACCCAGACTCCAGGTGACTGACCAACTAGCTTGAACAATGCATCTTGCTTCTTGGAGTTGAAATGCACAATTTCCCTTTCCTGCAGCAGTTAACCTGTTATTTTTTCCTAGTTTCCCAGAGCAGAAGTGCCAGCACAGCAGAGCTGGGATAGACCATGCTTGTCAGCTTGTTACTTATATCACCAATAGTGGGCAGTAACAGTTGCCTGTGGGAGAGCATAGCAGTGGAGCTGACCTGTAACTGCTGTGCTGCTAATGCTGTTTTGTGGCCAGGGCTTGTGGCACCTCTTTTATGAGTCCTTGGTGCCCTTTTCTTACATTCTGATGTGAATTTACCCAATTACTTCTGAACCCGTAATAATATTTCTGCCCCAGCATTTACTGCTAAGCTCTTACAAAGTCTTAACTGTGAAGCACTGTGTAATGCATCCTGATGTTCTTTTACAATCTGCAGTCTCTTTGTGGCCTGTCAAGTGCTTTTAATGTACAGATCAGTCCTATTCACATTTTCTTTACCACTGATAGGTTCAAGAAACTTTTATCATTTGCTTCTTTAGTCACTGGGGCTGCAGGCAGGGTCTTCATTTGAGGTAGTACAGAAGCCCTCATGCTGTACCTTCAGTTTTTTGGTTACCTTTATCCCTTCTCCAGTTCTGTGCTGTCTTCTTGAACCAGTAGAGAAATGCACATCTGTTGAAGTCATACTACTGTTTGAATGCCATTTCAATAAGTAATTTCTAATTTCTTTCAATTTTCTCAAGTTTGGTCTGTTTTCTTTCTTTCTTTACTGACTGCTACTGAGCTTGATGCTGATAACATAGGAACAAGGTGCTTTGAAGAAGGCTGAATCTGAATGATCTTCATCATCATCATGAACTTGGAACCTAACACTGCACATGTTAGGAGACCCACCATTACTGCGTTGTTTCACTCTGCTCTGACACAGGATTTGTAACTCCTAAGCTGGAAGTATGCTTCTTGCATGAAGCTTACCGTTCTCCTGCTGCACAGGGACTCATCTCTTCTGATCTTTTTTTTTTTTTTTTTTTTTTTTCTTTTTCTGATGATCAGAAATGGTGCCATGAAAATATTTGTGCCATTCTTATATATGAATAAGCAAAGGAAAAAAGGCACAGTAATTAGACGATTACAAGATGACAGTGTTTAGAAAGCTTTTATTTTTGCCCTAAGGTTAGTGTTTCCTTTAAGATATCTGATTTTGAAATATTCTGTAGGCAATGTTTTTTTTCTGTCAAAATGTAACAGAACATAGGGTGCTAATTAGGCCTATTATAAAAGAGGCTTGCCCTGGGTTGATTGTGAAACAGAAAATCAAGAGGCAGCAGAGCATGACGTATTTGGAACTGACACTATCGCCTGCAGCATGGACTGCATTCATAGATCATATGTTCAAAAAGATGCAATGAAGGGGGCTGAGGAGCGCCTGCACTTGTAAAATCTATAGGAAAAGAAAGTGGGGCCCTCCTGGAAGCACCGGGTCTGACGTGGATGTCTGGCAGTGTCTGTGGCTGCGAGGCTGTCTGAAGGTTTTATCTGAAAAGACAAAATCAGCGGTTTTTTATGTGGCTTTTTTGAGGAGTGGCTTTTTTTTTTTTTTTTTTTCCTGCTGAAAATCTTTAATAGGAGAATGAGATCCTGAAGAACTTAATCACAGCT
>PPHD01019140.1:0-14237 GCA_002909625.1 Bambusicola thoracicus | reverse complement strand
TAGTTTCTAGTGAGAATGGGCCTTCCATGCTTTCCCCTAATTTCAGTGCCTCTGCTGCAAAACAATTAGAATAGAACTTGGATTTCACTTTTCCTTTGTTCTTCTGCCACTGCTCCTGTGAGTGAGTGGTGCCGGTGCCAGAAATGTGTATGTCTATCTGCATGGCTTCAGCTTATTTCAAATAGATCAGAAGGTGTTTTGAGGGACCTGCAGTTATGGAGATGAAATTGCCAGCTGAATTCTCTTCCATGGTTAGGTATCTACAGATGTTGACTACTACTTTAGAATGCTTTTCAAACTTTACTTAAAGAGTAGACTTGGCCTGTTAAGTTATATTTCTTATGGCAGCATGCATGTGTCAAGGCTTCACTTTCCAGCTGCCTTACTAGTGATGAGGTATTCTGAATGTGTTATGTGTTCATCAACCCTTGTTATCCACCTTTATTATTTAAAACAAAGCCTATTTTTGTCACATTGCTGTAAAAAGAAATTAGAATGGAGACTTCTGCTGTCACAACAAGAAATAAACACTGTTTGTTCCGAAATACTCTTTGACATTTGATGTAAGCACTTGATTTTACTTATAAATTGTCTGCGTGGAGTGAAAGTGGAAAGTATTATGTCTTTTATGAGCAGATTAGCTTTTATTTGATTTTTGCAAGCGTACTACTTTACAGGCTTCAAGACTTAAGAATATTGGAGCTTATTACTTTTTGAGAATGGCAATATGTCTGATTCCCTTTCACATCACCGTATACTCTATGGTACTGTTTGAAGCAACAGCGGTGTGGTGTCAGAGCTTTCAGTTCTCTATGCGTGACTGTAGATCACCATCTTATTTTCTAGATCTCAGGCTGCTAGATGGCTGTGGTTGATCAGGTTTCCCAAAAGAGGAAATGTTGACCTGAAGCATTGTGAAAATATGGCCGTAGTAGTAATTTCTTTCACGAAGGACTGACAAAATGAAATCTATGCGAAAAAGTCTTTTGTACTTTATTTTTGTGCATAGACAAAAAATATTTTCACTGAGTTATCTTATGGTGTGATCACATGGTCATGATTAATCCACAAGTAGACCTAATTAAAATTTTTGATAATACTTTCATTTTTTTTTCGCTTGCCTTCCTAGTTGTGAAGTGCAAACTAATGGGAATGAACAGCAATCACGTGAATACGTACAGGTTTTCTTTGAGTGTTAGAGAAAGTGGGAGCCCTTGGGAGTCCTGGAAGAAGAAGCCTGTTCTTCACAACTATGTGGGTTGTTCTGAAAGTAATGCCTGCCATTTATTTCCACAGAAACTACTACAGATAGAAAGACCACAGTAACATTATTTGATGGAGCAAATTCTCAGCTACAGAACACTATTTTTAACACAGTCATCATCACGTTGCAACAGATGCTGATTTTCAGGCTATTACTTAAATAAACCCTCTGTTCAGAGGGTCATTGCTCTCCTAAGGAGCATGGTCAGCTCTGTTCTAGGAAAGGGACTTCAGTTTGGTTTGTAAGGATGACTGAGTAGCAGCTTCTGTCCTCACTGGCTTGCTTTGCATCCAGTAGTTGTGTTGTCCCTCTGACTTCTGCTTTCTCCCGTCTATCTGAAACTTCTCTTCTTCAAACAAGTAGCTGTGTCATTTCTGCCCTCACAAAGTTTTTTCTTTCTGTATCTTTGTACAGAGCTATACTGTTTTGTTGTACCAGGCTTTTCAAGCATCTAGATGCCAGTGGACTTATACTGGACTGTCTATTTTATGATAGTGCTTTTTTCTGATGCAAGCCATGCATTCAGTCTCTGATTTCACAGTGGAGTTACGGCTGTTGAATTTTGTTGGATGGTGGTGCAGTCTGCTACCCTCTGTATTTGTGCGGGGAGGAGTTGTGTAATAAGTATTATTGTAACTAAACAAGAATAATTTTTCTTCTTGCTTAGAGAATTCTCAAATTGGCGTGAAAGGGGGAAGTTCAGAAACAAAGAGAAGAAATAACACGGTTGTTTTCCTGCTGGAGGGAAAGCATGACATAGTGCTACGCTGATGGTAATCAGATCCTGAATAAATAAATGGTTTTACAGTGAAGAGGCTCTTCAGACTGTGAGTTGCAGAGGGAAAGTGGTGAAGCTTCAGTCTACTCCGTCAGACAAACTGACACAATTTCAAACTGAACTTCAGTATGAATTTATCGAGGAGTTTTTTTTAATTGAATGAGGGAGTGGGGGGGTTAACTTAAAAATGGCTTCACAGTTCCTGCCAAATTTGAACTTGTAGTCCTTGCAGGCTTTCTTTTTCCAAAGGAATCTGTTCTAGTAGCATTCTTGGAGTCTGTATTTGGTGTGGCACAACTCCAAAGCGTTGGGAATGCATTTCTGAAGAGTGGTGATGTAGCTATTTCTTTATTCTACTCGCATACAAAATCAACCATCTTTGTTCTGCTCATTCTAATATATTCATTCCATAAAATAGATATAACCCTCAGTATTTTTCCTTGAGCTTCTCTTGCCTTTGTGACATTTTCGATTGCTTGACTTGAAAGGAAGAGCTGGCTTTCAAACCCAGAAATTTATATTTACTGGATATAAAACTTTACATTTCTGCTTCTCCCATCGGAGATATGTCTGTGGAAGGTTCTGACAACAAGAATATAGTATGCAAACTGAAGAGTAATGTGCTCTGTTAGCATAGATTATCAACAAAGTAAATGTATTAATAGAAATTATCACAGTGCAGAACGTCCCCCCTCTCTAATTTAGCCTCTGGTGCCAAAGCTGTACATCAGCAGCTCGATGCAGGAGCTGAAACATCTCCTGGTGTTCAGAAGAAGTTGAGAACAGCTTCTGGATTGTAAAATCTTATTTTAACGTCTTTGACTTTAAGTGAAACCTTTGTTGCGTGTCTGTTCAGTGTAGCCAGTGTAAGCATTTGTCTGAGGTGAGCAAAAAGCAATCCATTCAGTGACTTTCAAAAAAATAAAGACAGCAGCACACAAGAATTCTTCCCTCCATTATTTCCTGTCTATCCAGGCAGCTGCTCTGAAGGGATTTTGACAGCTTAA
Source organism: Bambusicola thoracicus (assembly GCA_002909625.1). Lineage (NCBI taxonomy): Eukaryota > Metazoa > Chordata > Aves > Galliformes > Phasianidae > Bambusicola > Bambusicola thoracicus. Next base: position 11,188 of record PPHD01019140.1, on the reverse strand, counting down.
TGCAGTTTTTTCAGTGGGGAGGTCAAATGTTTCATGCAGTCGTTCCTTGCCATTGCTATAATGGTGGTATCCTTTGCTGTGCCATGCTGAGTTACTTGTCTGATCAGAAAGCAAGTTGTGGCTGCTTACTGGTACAGTGCTGAGTAAGTGGCCTCAATTTGTACAGAGGGCAAGTAACCAACAGTGGTTTTGTTCATAGGCAGATTACAGCTGTTCCTAATTTGCTGTGATTACTGATGGGCTGCTTCGGTAACTGGCCACTTCTCCAGGATGCACGGCCAGTGGCCTTAGCCTGCTGGGGAACGCTCCTTGCCTGAAATTCTTGGGAAATGTTACACCATTTATCAAGCTGCCACTCTGACTCTTAGGGTGATCGTACTGGAAAGTAAGTGCTTCTAAACTGAGAGCTTTCTAAATTAGCACGAACTGTCATATGTGTTTTTATAAAGGGGGGAAAAAAGCAAAATTTTTCCTTGCCTAGAATTGAACTTCTTAGGAAATGCGTGCACTGGGGGCAGTGAATTTCTTAAGCTGAATCACAGTATTGATATTCCTGTGTTTTTAAATGTTTTTGGTATCTTTAACTGCTGCTCTGCTTCTGATGAACGTGCCTGGAACAGCTGAAGAATCCTTCATGATTGTTACAAGACCGAGAATTTTCACTACATTTGAACTTCTCATTACTCCGTATCCTTTCTTAAAAGAGAGTAAGAGCAACTGTCCCTCTGTACAGGAAATGTTTGAATGAAGTTTTCTCTTTTGAGCACCTGTATTGAGCCCCTTTCATTCTTCTTCCCACACATCTCCTTCCTCTCTTATTTGAGGTGGATTGAATTGATCACTTTTAGGCAGATTTTTAGATACGAATCTTTGTATTTTGCTGTGGAAAAGAGAATATCGGGAGATCTGAAGAGTGTTATTAAGTACAAAGGGAAGTCTTGTGTTAGACTTACTGTATTTCCTTGGTGTGTCTCGCTCAGGCAGCTGTGCATGATGGAATATGTTTTTACAAGCAACTGTGACGTTCTCTTTCTTTGAGGGGAGAGTTGGTGAGAGGCTTCATGGTTGCATATATTCTCTCTAGCGGAAGAGTGTATGTGTGTGTATATATAGATCTACATAGCAAATTTCAAAGTTCAGGGACTAAATCTGTCATCTAATACTGGAGGCATTTTGACACCTCTAAGGTTTCCTCCTGGGTGATCTAGATTTTCTTTTCCCTCCCATTCTGGGGGGGTATGCAGTATGATTGGTAGCATCTTGAACCTCATGTTTTAATCTGCCTGGTTAGATTCCAACAAGCAAATCTATGAGCAATTTCACAAATCTTATGATTTCTGTATTATGTTGGAAGGTCTTTTGCTTTGAATTTAAGGGCAAATGTTGAAGAAGGTTTTAAAACCAGGCATATAAATACACGTTTTTCTTTGGTTCTGCTGTATTGTATTGTAATATGCATAGTCTATAGAAAGTGTCTCTTATTTTTTAAGCTCTGACTTGTTTAGTTCCTCAATAATGTGACAATTTTCCATTTTCCTGTGTATGCTCTGATATGGAGAGACCACGAACTCTCGCTTCCTCATATCTATAACAGTCCTTGTGAGTTCCATTGAAAAAGGCTATTGTGGTTTAAACTGGCAGGTGGCTTAGCACCACACCCTCTGCTGCAAGAGAGAGATGAACTCCTACCCCCTCCAAAACTCCTTCCTCTTGATGTCATATACTGTGGAATATCACTTTGGCTGTCCTAGTTTTATTCCCTCCCATCTCTTTGAACCCTTTGCTGAGAATGGTCTTGGCTCTGTACAGCACTGCTTAGCAGCAACTATATACTAGGTACACTATATCAATGTGTTATCAACACTGTTCTTCTAGAAACAAAACTTAGCATACCAGTCACTGAAGAAAAATCCATCTCAGCTGAAACTAAGACAAAGACTGTTGTAGGTGGAAATACATCAAAGTCATTGCTGCTGCTTGCTAATTTGGCTGTGGTTCCTGTGAGAATTTATTGTGGAGTGCAAAACTGCAGGACCGCTGCAGCAGATCCGGTTAAGGTCTTGGAAACCTAACAGCATGTCTGTCTTGCAGTGGAGGTTAGTGCTACTCTTCCTGTTTATGAATAACTGAATGCTGTTGTCCTTGGCTCTCTGAGGTGAGTGGGATATATTTTGCTGTTCTTTACCTCATTTAAATGGATCAGGAATAGGTTTTTAGGATGTGGCTCACAAGGTGAAACAAAAGACTGTATTTGGATGCGATTGTTGCAGAATAAAGTTGTGTAGGGTAGAAAGGAGATTCTGGAAGCAAGGATGTTTGAGGACTATTCATTTGTGGATCAAGTGAATGAATATCACTGTTCATTCAGCTGTGCTCTGCAGGTAGGAAAATGTCTACATACACTCTTCATGAATTTCATCCCTTCTGCTTTTTTTGACTATTGCAATAGTTTTTCCAGTATTATGACCTTTTTTTTTTTTTCATATAAGAATTCTGCAAAACTGTCACTTTTTTGTTTCTTAAGTGAGTAGCAACTCATAAGGAACACAGTATATGGAAAGGTTGTGAGGTAAGAAAGCACCAAACAAATTCCAATGCACAGCCTATATGTGTGATTGTAGTGTGCAGTAGGGTGTTCAGTTAGGAAATGTGTTTGGAGATAAGACTTCACGTGACCACGGATCTCTGACAGATCTATACATTTTTGTTGAAGGTTTATTAGTTTGTTTTGAACGCTCAGTGAAACACTAGCATTCAGAGCAGCGCATTTGTGTAAATCTAAACAGATATATTCACTCCTACATTCTCAGGGAAGGAAAGTGAACAGGAGAGTGTCACTGATACAATACAGTGACCAGTCTTGTTAGGGGTCCAGTAAGCACATATGTGAGGCTTATTATCTAAAAACTGGATTATTAGATAACTGCAAGATAACGTGACGAGTGGGCAGGCCCTTCTTGTCTTGCCATGCTGTTAAAGCTTTGCTGCCTTACAGCCTGTGTCACTAAAGTTTGTATGGTTTTCCAGGAGTTTTGAGCCAGTCCTTTTATCTTTGTCTATAAATTCTGGTAAGGCAACGCAATTTGGAAGCAGAGCAATAGTGATAAGGAAGCAATTTTCTTTTTTACCTTGACTGTCAGTCTCTGTAAAAGCAGTTTAGCTCAGGTGACTGCCCTGTGTTTGGTTGTTTTTTTTTTCAGGAACCTTCTTTTATCGCCTTACTAACATTAATAGGTTTCTGTGGTCTCAGTTGTTGTGTGTTGATACCTACTTAGCAAGTATAGAAAAGTGGGCTAGTAATGGGCTAGTAGAAGAGACTGCTAGATTCAGCTGTTCTGCAGCTCTAAAGCAGAGAGGGAGGAAAGTCAGAGTTGGGGAAGGGGTGAAAAAGAGTCTCGGAAAAGATGGTAAGGTTGAAGAAGGGCAAAAGAGGAAAATAGGAAATAATGTATACCAGTTGAGTGTCATCAACACAGCACAGTCAGAAAGGCTGCTCCGCGTTAGGAGAAGAGTTGGCAGAGCGCAGGGAGTGGGCACTGTAGAGATGAAGGAGCAGATGGGTCTTGGTGAAAAGCGGGTAGAACATAAATGAATGTGAGCATGTTATTTTTGATCTTGTGCCTTTAAAGTAGCAGTGGGCAGACCAACCACCTGTTCTTTATCATCACTTTTTAGAAAATGTAAATAAGCCTAAATGTTAATTCACTACTGAAATTTCATATCAGCTTACTTATAGAATATTTGCTGGTACGTTTGCTTCACACACAGATGGAGAGTTTTGAGGAAAAACTAGAGGTTTCTTTGAAGACAAGCCTCCTGACAAGTTGCCGTGATATGGGATAAATTAAGGATTAGTTAACTTAAGGACCAATCTAGGTATTGGCATATATGTAGCTCTGATGTAAAAAACTGGTTGAGTGCAAGTCCTTTTGATCTGTGTGGTGAGGAATCTTGATTGCTATGATCTGTTATGATTCTGGGTTTTTGTGTCCACTCAGCATTTTCCCTCTTAGTGAACTTTGCACTAGCTATCCGTTCTAGGAGTGCACTCCTAGGATAATCTCACATCTTTGTTAAAAGTGGGGACCTGCAGGTAGTGGGTGGTGGGACTTGAGCTTTGTTTTCATTCAGAGAGAGAATGCTTCAAGCATACTCGATTTGTTCCTTAGTAGAGGTTGCAAAACTCCAAATACAGACATGACGTGAACTTGCACCAAGGAGTACCTCTTTGGCATGCTAAATCAGTGTTGCTGATGCAGCTGGTGTGAGCCACATCCGTTATTTAAGTGTTAACGTTTTCAACCAGCTGTAATCTGCCTACTGAATACTCCACTTGTCCCAGATAAGCAAAGCAGGAACATGGGGGACTCTTCAGAAGATTAGAAGCTGTTGTGACACTAACTTTACAGGGTCAGATGTGACATGTTTCAAAGGTTAAATGAGATTGGGATTGTTGGGACCTCCCTTGGAGTTTTTCATCTGCAAAAAGTTGATGCCAAAACAGTGTTGCTAGTTAGGTTTAATAGTTGCTTCTGTGCTGTCGAAATATAGGGGTTCGAGTTCAGCATTCAGTATTGATCATGCTGGAAATCTGTCTGCGTTTATTATGTTATTATGTCTCTCTAAACCTTATTACTGAATTTTCTTGTGGAAAAGGAATTGCATGGCATAAATTTATTCAAGTCCTGGGGCATGTATTTTACTTGGTTTCCAATCGGGAGTAAAGGGCATAGTTGAGAACATGAGTCCAGTCTGAACTCGCATACGTTCTTAAACACCAAACCACTCCTTTTCTTGAAAAGGGTTGCTAAAGTAGAATCAGAAAAATTAAAGCACAAATATGATGCCAAACAAATTCCCTGAATGTAAGCTTTGCATGTTGTTTGGTGCCTTCTTTTTTTTTTCTTTCATTAGCAATCAGTGTATATGCTTAAGCATAAACCTTACGGGTTTACATCAAGGAACAGGTATCACCTGTACCTGATTATTTGCATCTTCAGAAACTTCTAACGCTAAATTGTTGTGTTAATTTCTGTAAAATTAGAGCTCTGAGATTCCTGTAAGGTACTGCTAGTGTTAAGCCGTGCAACTTGAAGTCGCAATTTTTCTAATCACCCCTGATTACATCTTCGTTTCTTGCATAGCGGGAGTAATTAAATGTTGACTGACTATAGTACTTCAGATTTTGCTACCAAAATCTGTTCTTGAAAGTGCAAATTTCTGTTCCAGTTAAGTCTTCCAACCTATATTTTAACACAAAATTATCACTTGCAGAGTTGATGTCAAAGCAAAAATGAAAGCATCAAATTTTGCATGCATGTAGGCAATTTGAGATGCAGTGAAACTGGCTGTCCCTAACTACAGTGAGCTGTAGAACTAGCTGCCCTCAAATGGTGGTACTCATTCGGCACATCTTTCTGTACAGCACTTCTTTTTATACCTGTCAGTTGCTTTTTGGATGTCAGGGGAAAGTTCTTCACACAGAGAGTGGTGAGGTGCTGGAACAGGCTGCTCAGATAGGCTGTTGATGCCCCATCCCTGGAGGTGTTCAAGGCCAGGTTGGATGGAGCCCTGGGCAGCCTGGTCTAGTACCAGATACAGAGGTTGGTGGCCGTGCCTGCAGCAGGGGGGTTGGAACTTGGATGGTCCTTGGGATCCCTTCCAACCCAAGCCATTCTATGATTCTACTTTGCTATCCTGGACTTCGACATAAGAAAAGGATCAGGCCAAAGCAAGTGGGTTTTAATTTTCACCGGTAGAATGTGGAGTGTTGTCTAAATAGGAGAGCTGGGTGAGACTGGGGGGTGCCCCCGTTGCCTTTCAGTAGTTTCACGGTGTTATTTTCTGTCCCCTGCCATCCCAAAATAGTAGACATACCTTTCCTACATCTCTTAGTGCCATGAAGAGAGAGAGAAAAGACTGAAGTTCTAGATGTACTTATTTCTGTGAAATCTGCCTGCTACAGTTGAGTGTTTTCTGCAGGGTGCTTAATGGCTGAATTGAAGTGATGGAACGTTCAGTTATGTTTCATGAAACAGCAAGTGAATTTGTGCTTTGCAGCAGCCATAAATCAGGTGTCTACTTGCAAGGTAGCGAGGAAACACTGTGCTTTATTGTGCACAGCAGCTGCCTATGGAAACTAGTAGACTGGTTAGTGCTTGAGGACATCTATCAGAAATACAGGACGAGCTTATTGTGAAGCTCCTCAGCATTGTAAAGAGTAAGACTTCCTTTTTGGTATGCATACTGGCTTTAAAAAAAAACAACTTAAGTTTTGAATAACTTGTGCACCTGAAGGTGATTTTTCTAGATGAGTAGGTGAGTTCTATATGAGTTCATACCACTCTAGTTGATATGCTTCTGTAACATTCTCTTTGTTAATGTGGCACATGCTTTCAGGAGTTAAGGCAAATACGTAAGACGTGTCTTTAGTCCCCATAAACTAAAAGTTGTATGAAAATGCAGTTGTCAGTATCTTCTGCAGAATGTAGTGAGTTACCATATTAGAATCCTTTTTTAAGTACAAACTCATTTCATAGTATTTCTGTAATGGTTTCTATAAAGTTGTATCATATATAGCCTTACAGAAAAATGTCTTTGCTTACTGTGAATATGTAGGGTTCTAATTTTAGGAAAAGGAACATACTCTTGACACTTGTGATAATGCATCTTTGGTTGACTCAGAGAGATTGCAGTGATTTCACTGCAGAACGACTGCAGAAAAGTTATTCCTGGTGCTGAATCAGTTTTGAGTATCATCTTTTTGTTCTGCTGTAGGATGTGCTCACAAGAAATTGTAAAAATAAAACTTCTCTAGCTGGACTGTTGTGATAGAGGGGTATTGATTATTCTTATATTGATTTAGAGACACAGCTTGCTGTGTGCCTCTGTGATGACTACATACAATCTGTACGTCTGTTCCAAATGTTTGTCAGTGTTTGTATCACAGACTCCCGATTGTTCTAATGGTGTTGCTGTTTGTGTCCTGCCCAGAGAATGGGCAGTGCTACATGCCAGCTGAAGCACTGAAACACCCTCCTTCTTGTGAGTGGAATTTTCTAAGTAACTTTTAATGCTTCTGTACTAGGCTCTGAAAGCATCTTACTGCGACCATAAATGCCTCCCTATTCCTTAGCAGTCTGCTTGTAAAATAGTATCAATAACATTTTTCTTGTCTCATGTTATACTAAACAGATCAGTTACCTTGTTCCTGCAGTTTCAGAGCTGCGCTTTGTCTTCAACTAATAAATAGTAGAGACACTTGCACAAAAGTCTGCCCCTTTTCTCAAGATTGTTTTGACGCTTACATTTCGATCTCTGTCTCTGAAGTCAAATGATGTGCTTTTTGTTCTGTGCTAATATCTCTTGAGTGATAAGCTTCGAGAACTTTACTGTTTGTTAAAATAAGAGCCAAGTCCAAATACTTTGGGTGGAAATACGGTGGAGCCTTCTTGGTTGGTTTTGGTTGGGTTCTCTGAACTTGGTGGCTTTTAACTGCAAGATTACAGTTGGCTCTATGCACTCCAATTTGCTGTCCTGTCATTAACATCCTGCTTGCTTATATATTACACACTGGAACAGGTTGTCCAAGGAGGTTGTGGATGCCCCATCCCTGGAGGCATTTGAGACCAGGCTGGATGTGACTCTGGGCAGCCTGATCTAGCGGTTGGTGACCCTGCACATAGCAGGGAGGTTGAAACTCTACGATCATTGTGGTCCTTTTCAACCCAGGCCATTCTATGATTTTACTTTATTCTTCACAGGATCTTAATTCTCTTCCTTAGTCACTTTATTCCTTCCTCTCTGTCCTTCTCCTCCAAGAAGGAGGCCTGGTAGATGTGTATGGACCACATATAGTCTGCTCTTCTCTCTCTGTACAGGCTTTGTTGGCATTCTCCATACTAGGTGTAGAAGTACCCGTGTTCCTGATACTGCCCCCCATCTTCATTGAATCTTTAACAGATCTTTATGGTTTTTAAGACTTCACTCCCCCTGCCCCACTAGTGATCAAACCACTGAAAGAGGGATTATTTGGTTTTAACCGGGGAAGAAATAGGTTCTCTCATCACCTGCTTGCTGGCTTTCAGGAGGGTTGTTCAGTTACGGCGCTTCTTCCAGGTTCTGGGGGCAGCTGTGACATCCATCTGAACCTCCACTCCATCTGAATAGTGAATGCGAGTATTTTCTTCAGGGATACTGGAAAAAGGTCTCTAATCTGAAACTCTGTCATTGGTTTTAATAACTGCTTTGTAGTTAGCTGGCAGCCAGATTTACCATAGGTTGTGCGATTTCCCAGATGACTAATGACAATATCTTTCAAGTCAGTAAATTTGAATTTCTCTAGTGATTCTGGCAAGTTTTGAGTGACGATATTGGAATTTGAGCAGGGACGCTTCACTGTAAATTTGCATTCTATAAATTCCCAAAAGACTACACATAGGAAGCAACCACTTTGTAATGAGTGATCCCCTGAAAGGAAGTCAGGAGTTGCCCTGAAACCCTTTGCATTTGTTTTAGGTTATACTTCTGATTCTAGAGGCCTCTTGTTAAGAGTTGTTAGGAATAATGTAAAAGATATCCTTGAAGCTTGTATCTTTTGAAGTTGTGAAATCTACAGTGGTTTGTATTCTTGGTTATGAAAACATTTGTTCAGAGCCTCACTAGTAAATTAAGATGAAGCTTTTTCCTTCGGCTTGAGCAGGAAAAGAATGCTGTTACTTGTGAGGACTCAGTGGTGAGGTTAGCTGCCCTAAAATGTCTCTCCAGGAATGCCTGTTAACTTCTTGCAAATACTCTTTTGTTTAGAATACATGGTAATTTGTAGAAGCATGATAATTATTTAAGGTATTATATATCTTTGTAGATAGTTAATCTATATCTTCCTGGAGTTTAAACAATCTAATTGTTGTTCAGCATTTATGAACTGTAAATTTATGCCTGACTCTTGTATGTATGCTTATAAATCTCCTTGGTTAACTTGCCAGTATGTATATGACTCTGTGCCTTCTACGAATGCACTGCCTGATTTCTATATTTTCTTCTTTGTTACGATGATTTTGAATTACTCTGAAGACACAGCAGAGAGGTCAGGTTTTCCCCAAGGCAACTATGCAGAATTGCAAGCTATTAGGAATACCATAGTACTAATCTTCAGTATTGCTTCAGCAATTAGGTGGATCTTAAGTGCCCAAAATCCCTTTACCGGTTAATGAGGACAGGCTTGTAACAATGTGCATCTCTGAAGGGAGTTTTAGGCTAAGGACCTACTTTTTACATGATAAATGACTTCCAACATGATTGCAGAATTGGTTTTGGGGTGTAATACTTTATATTAAAAGTTGAGGATGAGCTAACAGCAGATAGTCCTAATATAGAGGGTATTTAAGATTTATCTATATCTATGGTTTATTTCCACTAATGACCAGGCTGCAGGTGCCTTACCTTTGGCACTGATGAGTCTCATTTACTGTTGTACTTTGGGTGGGTATGTATGTACCAGAGATGCTCTACCTCCCTTCCCCCCATATTTCTCAGTATTAGCACTTAGTTTTTAAATATAAATAATTAATATTCTACCTTTCACCTTTGCCTCCTTCCTGAATCACTTCTTTCCACCGAGAGCTCTGCTGCAGCAAATCTCTATAGGCTTTATTCCTTAGGCATCTCTTTTATTAAACTTCACCTGACTTGAAGTTTAGCGTATTGCAGCATACAGAGAGTAGTTAATTGTTTCAGACTTCAGACTTCTTACTGAATTCTGTTCTTCTGCAGGTCAGTGTAGAAGCACCGCTACGAGTTCTGCCCAAAACACAGCTTTTGGGATTAAGAGGAAACCTACAGTTTATTCACATCTGTATTTGTGCTGATAGACTGGTTAACAACTTAATTCAGCTCTTGCTCTTCACTTAGCGCTTAAGATAGATACAAATTGTGTTGCAGTGCATTGCTGTTGTGCCCTCATTCTGAAGTCTTACAATTGTCTTGCAAAAATACAAATGCTAGGAGTATCTACCCTTTGTGGAAATTTGGGCAATAAAAATAGTCAGGAAAGTTCTAGTATTAAAATGTGTATGTGAAAATTTCAATGCTGGTAACTTGCTTACACCCTTTACTCAGTGCCAAGGTAGTCAGAGAGGTAGCCTGTATTAAGTGCACTGAAAAGCTAGCTGTTGCTGTATGTTTGACAGTTTTGTAATACCCTGTTAGCTTTATCTCATGAGCAGTTGGAGCAATGTCTGCAGCATCTCTTCCTTCAAGTGTTTAGGAAAAAGTTGGAAGTCCTTCTCTTCAGTCACCTTCTCAAGATGGAAGGAAACACCGCCTAGGTAATACTGCTGTGTATAAGTTAGATGACTCTGACAGACTTGCCAAGTTAATCTTTAACTTTTCTGTTGATGAAACAGAATTGTCTTAGTAGGCAATGCCTTAATCCATACACCAAGAGGTGTGTAGTTAGCGAACAAATAAATGTATAGTTCAATAGAGCATTTTTCAGAATGGGAATCTCGTCAAACCACAGATATGCATACACACAGAATCTAGGGTTAGCAAGTTGCATTATTCCTATCTTAGTTTGATAAAGCACTCTTTTCTTGTTTACATCTATATAAATTTTATCGGCAATGTAATTAAAAAGTCATTTCAGAGATGAATTTTTTTCTTCGCTTGTGAGTCATTGGAAGGCTAATACAAGAACTTGATAAGATCACGAGTAGGAGTAAGAGGAAGCCAAGCTTGGTTTTCTTGTGCTGCAGCAAAGCTTGGCAGCCTGAGAATTCTAGACTTTGCATTCCTTTATTAATATATTTTTCATAATGGATGACATGCAGTATGTTTCTTCAAGGATAAGAGAAGTATTGATTGCCAGGACAGCTATTTCACTTTGTTCTCTCTTGTAATTCTTTCTTCCTGTGAAAGGAATAAGGTTCATTACAGTTTTCTGGTTGTGCAACAAAAAAAGATGTTCATCTAATAATTTTTTGTTGTTATTGACCAGGGATTTCTTTTAGGCATCTGCTGTGGTATTTTGCTTTGTTATAGTAGCATGCAGGACCAACTTTATTAGTCAGTATTAGACCAGTTCTATTAGTTAGTGTTGCAGTATGACATTGAGAATGATTTCTCATAGCCTGTATTAACTTCTGGAATGGAAGTCTGAGAAGGAACCAATTTCTTCTTTCTCTCTCTT
>PPHD01019139.1:0-14237 GCA_002909625.1 Bambusicola thoracicus | reverse complement strand
GATCCTTACACTTTTGAAGATGGTGACATAAAGTACAGCTTCACTGGCAATAAAAAATGCAAACTTGTGGCTGAAAAAGATCTGCTGAAAAAGAACAAGGTAACATGCAAGTCCAGAGTCTTTATCATTAACGTTCTTGTTAGAATAATGATAACAGCACAGTATTTGTCCTGCAGCTCTCAGAGAGACACAGACCCATTGCGCAGGTCAAACTTAAAGGAATTATGCATTTCTTTCACGTACAGGTGCAGAGGAAAGAAAGTTCATTTAAGTATGGAATTTTTGAACCTCTGCTGCCGTCCCCCTGAACCTTTTTCTGTATGAAAACTGCTGCTGCAGGGAACACATCCTCTTTGTATATATTCAACTTGACCAGCGGTGTGTTCCAGATTTAAGACAAGAAGTAAAATACTTCAAGCCTTATATTCACTTGTAGAGACAAAAGGATTTGCTGGGCATTTTTCTTACTTTCTTCAGCTTGACATATAACCTCACTGCAAAGCTTACATCTCTCCAGCCCAAATCCATCTTTCTTCCCTTGTCCAAAATTAGTTTAGCTTTTTACTGAGAGGATTTATGATGGCGATGTGATAATGGTCTGAACATTTCCTTAGAGATCATCTTCCAAAACAATTTGATCACCATTCAGTGGCCATCATCTGTCCCATAAGCATGATATTTCTTATATGTCTTGTCCATTATGGAGCTGTTTCATTCCCTGGCTACGCACTCATTTGTACTTGTAGGTAGCAACCATGCTTAACAGTCTAGAAGATGTATTTTCTAGAGAATTAGAGGTGGCTAAATATGTATACTGGCTGTTGAAGTTAACTGATGTGTATGGAGTCCTCTGTACATCATACTCAGTACTACATCATGTTTTTCCTGATATGCAGATAAACAACAGACCCATGTGTTCCTTTCCCTTCTTAAAATGTTCTCTGCTTCATAAAATATTGAATTGAGAGCTCTGAGTTTAGCTTGACGTAGGAAAACCAGTAGTATATTTGTTCTTACATAGATGAAATTAACATCCATTAAAAAAATCTTGGCATTTTTGTATAGTCAGAAGACGGAATTGGAACCAAGGAAATCCCCGCAGCAGGTCATTCTACACCAGTTCCTGATGGAAAAGATGCCATGTCCATTTTCAGTTCTGCTCCTAAAGCTGGTGAGTAAAAGCACTCTGTAAAGCAAAATACTCAAAGGTACACCATAAAATCTCAAAGGAAAAAATCATACACTGAACGCTTTGTTCTAACATGAGAGTTACCAACCATTTCTTGATTCCACTTGTCCTTTTTATAACAATATAATAATCTTTAGAATGATAAGGCTTAACAGTAGCTATTTGTAGCTATTCCCAATTAGAAAGGGGAATAGAAAAGGGTCGTCAGTGATACTTGGTTCCTCTCTATTTAGAGCAAGATGTAAAATTTGCTCCCTTTTTTCACTGATTGTTTCCTTTCTTCATGATAGATACCCGGCAAGACAATGCTGCAGGCCGAGTAGGCTCTGGTAGCCTCACACAGGTGACAGATCTCGCACCATCACTCCACGATCTAGATAATATCTTTGATAATTCAGATGAAGATGAGCTTGGTGTAAGTCTTTGTTTGATTGAGTGTTCTGTAGACTTAAATCCTGACAAGAGGAAAAATAAAAAGGCAGAAGGATGCTGCAATCCTAGCGTGGAGCAATTACCCCTAATAGATAGGACAGACTGTTTCCAGGCAGGCAAGCTTGTTGTTGTTTTTTTAAACAGGAAGAATTGAAAGCAAACAGAGGGATCCTTTAAGGAGATTCTATAAAGAAGATAAACAGTTGTGTGCAGTTGGGGAATATTGGAAGATCTCTTAGGTAACATCAAAGCTTGTCTCATCTGATGGTCACTTGGAGAACCAGTATACTCTGAGGAAAACACAGCTAACTTGCTATCATAGTCATGCAGAGACAAGCTGTAAGATTGCTTTCTGAGGCAAAGCAGTGTAGTTGCCTCTTAACTGTACTAAATCTACTTCAGTGTCTTCAATTTTTGTCAGTATTTTGTGTTTCTTGGTGCTCTGGAAAAAATCCTAGTTTCATGATCTGATGATTTGTTCTTTTACCTTGTTTGAGAATCTGCTCAAATCAGAATATGTTCAACTTTAAGTAAGTAATTAACTCTTGGAAGCATGTTCCTTTCTATGCCTGTAAGCAGCTTTTGCTTTGCAAAGAGGAAGGAAATGAGGAGATACAAAACGAAATCAGGAAATATATAGGGAAAAGCAGATTTACATCAATTACAAAAAAAAAAGTAATCAGGATTCTTTGTAAGCTTAATCTAATTTGAGCATAATGTTACAAAGCAGGATCCTAAATTGACTGATAGTAGATAACATGGCTTAAATCTCTAAGGTCTGGTTCTTGGCAGTACTTTCCAATTACAGCAGTTTATTTACCATTTCTTCCTGTTCTGTGGTTTCACAGAGACTGCACTTAAGGTGTTTTTTGTTAAATCTCATTCGGAGAGTTTTCAGTTTTTAATGGCTTTTGATTTCTACTATTTCATATGTTTTTTAGTATGGTGTGTCATTGTTCTGCTTTTAGGCTGTATCACCAGCTCTTCGGTCATCAAAAATGCCTGCGGTGGGGTCTGAGGAGCGCCCAGTGGGGAAGGATGGTAGAACAGCAGTACCTTACCCACCGAGTAAGTAGCAGTAACTGAGTACCACTTTGTTGACAGTTCCAATCTTCTGGTTAGCTACCACACCACCTTTTGTAGAAGGTTTGCAGTTGCACTTACTCAGAACTCAGAGCCAGTGTGCTTATTTTGTTCTGTGATTGCTAGATGCTAATAGTAAGATAGGGTAAGAGTATTTTAATGAAAACACTGGATGGTAATATAGGCATACATTTTTAATGTGCCTACAGAGATTTTAGATGCTTTGCTTCCGACACTGTTGTCTTAAAATACACAGAAGGGAGCTGTTAAAAATCCTCATTTAGAAACTACCCTTGTATTCTCAAACCAATATTTAATCTCATTTATTCGTTTACAGCAGTACCTCATCTTTTAATATAAATCATTCCTTATACGATTATTCAGAATGTAAAGGTGTGACTTGCAACAAATGGTATGTATTTGATGTAGAATGAATTCAGACTAAAATCACCTTCAGGATTTAATTTAGGTGTGGAGGAGCCTAGAATACAGTAGAAGTACTGCTGCTAACTGAAAACACTTTGTAAACCTCTTGGGGATGTTTATGGTAGAAATGATGCTTGTGCAGGTGCTGCACATGTAGCACACCAGGGTAAATGCAGAGGATGCAGAAATAAAACTGTGTACTAAAATGTATTATGCAAATTAAAACAATAGGGCTCTTTTGTAAGGACTGTGCCAACAGCTTTTGAAAATTATAGCTTTTACTCTCTTGAGACGTATGGATTTTCTTGCATTATTTACATAGATAGCATTTCTCCTGAGATTTCTATATATGTAGATGGTTGCATGTGTGGGAAGAGGAAGATGAGAATTTCTGGTGTGATACTAACCAGTGAGATAAGGAATTCCGAATTACTTAGCTGTGAGAAGGAAGAATGCTTGATTATTGTGTCCTCTACAAGCAGAAATCACATCTCTCTGCAAATCATTCTTTAGTGCTTTCTCATTAACTTTATCTGGTAATGAGGACAAATTGAGAGGAAAAAAAAAAAACAGTGTGAAGGAGATGAGTCAGAGTTTTATGCACCCATAAAAGCTGTGCTGATTTACTCAAATGTACAAGACTGGAGTATACAGAGATCGGATTTTGACAGGTTTAGTTGATCCATAGCTTTTTAAAATATGCAAAGCTTTTTCAAGCATGACACAAATGAGAATGAATAATGATAGTTAGCCTGTTGCTGTAGGGTTTGGGGAGTTTTTGTAATTAAACTTTTTTATGACTCTCCACTGCAGAATTTTGCTAACTGGGGCTCAGATATGAGCGAAATATATACTACAGGGCTGCATGAAATAAGTTCAATAGATAAACTGCACTTCTGTTCTGTGGCTCTCTCCCCTTGACCCCAGCTGTCCAGGCACAGCAGTATCTGCCGGGAAATGAAATGTGTTGTACACCATAGTAAAGTCCTACTGACTACATTGTGTTTTAACCCTTTTTCCTGTCCCATTTCTCGTCTTCCTGAAGCACACTTCTCTTTGAGAAGCAGAAGTAACACTTCATCCAAGTGGCATCCTGAAGATTACACTTCGTACTAGCACTGGATGGAAAATGTTTTTTTCCATTTCATTGAAGTTGTTTACAACATTTACTAATCCTTTATCAGGACAACACTAAGTTGTTTTCAAGTCTTCATTCACAGTAAGACTGAGAAAGAAAAAAGAAACCGAGTAGGAATAAGCCATTGCCAATTAACTTACTCTGCTGCTTCAGGCTGTGGAACAGTTGGGTTCAGCATTCACTGCTGTTTTCACCAGAACTCTATTTCTGGGGGCACTTCACCCATTCAAACTGTTCCACTTTGTCTGAAGACTTAAATAGGACGCTGGCTGTCTCATCTCTTTGCACAAAAGAACAAAATTAAGATTTTTGGTTCTGTTAAGTTAGAGTGGAGACAGGACTTGTGCTTGTAGCATCCTACAAATGCACACTGTTAGCTCTTTGTGTATGTACTCATATACTCTAGTTTTAATTCCATCACTTAATTTGTTACTTCCAGTTCGTTTTTGAGACTATGTTTCACTGGTTTTGACTTCCACAATTGAATATTTTCCAGTCAGAAATGTTTGTGGTAGCAACAGCAGCCTATCTTTTTTGTCAGGAGTTATGTTGCTATGGACCAAATGAGACTGCAGTTGACTGTATGTCAGTGGAAAAACAAAGCTAAGTGCAGGCTAATTCCAAAAGTCTCTGCTTTGGGATTCAGTGTCAGCCCTAAAGGGAGAAAAAACTATTCTGTCTCCTTAGTAGCAGTTCTTGGGGTGAACTTTCCGTTCCCATCACTTAATCTTTTCTGTTAAGAATATATATATACATATATATTTGTTGTTGTTGTTGTTAAAAAAAACCTGTATGTTTAAAGTTGTACCAATTTGCTGTTTCTGCTGTACATCAAGTACAGCAACTCGAGTTATACAGGTGTCAGAACTGTACTAAGTCTATAGAATCTTTACTAGGTTTTAACCTGCAAAACAAGAGCTAGTAGTGAGTAACCCCTTCTGTTTTATTGGGCTTTCCTGAGAATTCGTATTGTAATGATTAACGTTGTGTTATTTCATCATATTTAGCTGTGGCAGATCTCCAAAGGATGTTCCCAACACCACCTTCTTTAGAACAACACCCTGCCTTCTCCCCAGTAATGAGTTATAAAGATGGAATAAGTTCAGAGACGGTAACCACCTTGGGAATGATGGAAAGTCCCATGGTCAGCATGGTTCCAACACAGCTTGCTGAGTTCAAAATGGAGGTGGAAGATGGATTAGGTAGCCCTAAACCTGAAGAAATTAAGGTAACATACCACACATGGGGTGTTTACATAATCTCACCTTCGTATGCTTGGATTTTTACAAAGAAGTCACTCGTAGTGTGCTTAGCAGGCTACTTTAACAAATGGGAATTAGAGCCATATAAAGTTTGTATTGGTCTTTAGTTGGAAAAAAAAAAAATCCAAAACTTCTCTTGTAAAAGAGCTCGTAATTGTTTCTCTGATTTTAACTATAGGCACTTTTCTTCTCATATAATAGGTGTAATTTTATGTCTGTAATGTTTTTGGGTGCTCTCAGGAAACAAACAGTATTGTATGTGAAATGAGCCCTATGCCTAACAGAAAGAGTGAACGTATTTGACAAACATGGTACTTGTGACTACGTAGCTTTTAAATGGTTTGTTTCTTCAGATAATTTTTCTGTATCTTTTATGTATAGCCACCCCTTGCTGCCAGTCTCTGGGGATGCAACTAGGATAAAATCATGCATGTAGAAAGGCTGCCTTTTTCTCTCTGAAATGTTGCCTTTTTTGGTTAGGGTTGAAAATCACTGAGAAAGCCCAGGGGTTGAACTTGCTCTGTTTCTTCTTCAGCTGATGTTACTTCACAAGTTTTAAGGCCAGATGGGACCATTCTTATCTGACTTTCTGTATAACACAGGTCAGGTAATGTCACATAGTTACTCCTCTATTGAGTCCTATAGTATATCTGAGTAAAGAAGTATTTTTAAATGGGGACTCTGCTGTGGGGTACTAGTACTCACCTCCCCTGCTTTACATATCCAGATGTATCCATTTTTCCATAGCATCACATAAAAAGACTTAACATAAGCACCTGGTCTACATTGATATGTATTTCATTGTTCCATCCTTAGCACAGGTCAACAGGTAGGTTAAAATCATTCTGCCTGATTGTGTGCATTCTGCATTTCTTAACTCCTTTGGCCAATTTTTTTATCAGAAGTTATCTTTATCATATTTCCATGCATACAGCTGAGAGGTTTTTTAGTTTAGAAGGTCGCTTTTCCTTGTTCTGCAGCAGTGCAAGCTTGTTTGTTCACATATATTTAATAGAGAGATACACACAAGAACTGTTTTCCTGGTATTCCCTAATCTTTGATTTCATAACCTAATTCCTCTCCTTCAGGCCCACCCTGTCCCAAATCTCCTTCTGTTTCTGCAGCCATTTCTTCCCTCAGCAGCAGCTCCCCCCCTCCCCCCGGAGTGCTGGCAGTAGCTGAGGACTTGCTTTAGTTATTGGCACTGCTGAGTGAGGTGTACACACAAAGAGCTTGTAGTCACATGGAGTAGAAGCGGCTATAACTCAATGTGAGAATACTGAAACATAATCTTGCCTAAGTGTATATGATTTAGTCAGCTGTGAATGAGACATTTTTCTTGCGTGGCACCTCTGGAACGACTTAGGCAGACTGAAAGTAAAGCACAGGTGAAGCACAGGGTGACTTTCTGCATTTGGGTATGTCTGTGGGAGGAAGTAAGATTGCTGCATTCGAGGACTGTGTCTCTGTATAGAAACAAATTGTGACCAGTCAGAAGTGTGAGGCAGTTAGCTGTAGTGTCCCCCTGCTGAAGACAGCCAGCCACCTGGAAAGTCTGCTTTGTTACTGCAGGGCCTCTTCTTCCTTCTGTCCTGACTTGGTAACTTGAAGGCGTGATGAGAAAAAGCTTTTTCCTGAAGGCTTTACTGTTGTCCGCTCTCTTTGTATAGTTTGTGTGTCTACAGATATGTATACAATTATAGTTTTAAGTTTATAACAAGGTTTGTAACAGACCTTGCTTTGCTTTATTCTGTTTTTGCAAGTCTTGCTAAAACTGGAATAATTTGGCCCTGGAAATAAAATCTGTACTGTGATTTGGTCAGCTGAAAGCTTTTCAATGGGAACAGATTTTAGGGTGTCATTGCTGTTGGAAGTACTTTGGTCTCCCTCACAACAGTTTTAGAAGTATTGAACTATACATTTTATTTCTGCCTGATAACATCTCCAACAAGCACAGTTTACTCTGCTTTTAAGTGTGTCACACCTGCTCATATACACCAGTGGGGGAAACAAGCACCTAAACCCATTGCCGATCATTTTGAGAACATGTAAGTAGATTTCCTCTGCTGAGCATTCAGCAGCTGGAGATAGTAATCCACACATTTCTCATCTCTCAATGCTGTACAAGGTGTAAGGGAAAAATGGAAATATCTAATGAGATGTCAAATGCTGGAATTCTGAGAGACTGCTGTTACTTTAATAATTATTTTTACTTCGCAGTAGTGTGTCAAAAGGACTAGTTCTTTTCTTCTGAAAGAAACATGGCATAGCTTTAGAATCTCGGGCTCAAGTTCTTGTCATCATTGTCTGCAAGCAAGCGTAACAGTCATTGGAAGTCCAGTTTGACTGAACTTCATTTATATTCACATTTAATATTATGTTTAGCTGATTATTTCTGTCCAGTACTAGGAGTGATGCTAGTGTAAAGTGTGCACTGTTACTGGTTGGATTATTTTAACTCCCAGTGTGGGGGTTCTTCCAAGAGGCTGACTTAAAGGCAAATAAATTTTCTTCACAATATGACTCGACCTCTCCATTATGAGTGTGGAAGTCTTGAAAAGATCAACCTCTTACGTGCATAAAGTAGATGCCTTAAGTTAGATAATGTGAATATTTCAGTGCACCATTTGCTTTTCAAATGTATCTCGTCCTTAATGAGCATAGTGTAACTGAAATGTGCTGATGTTAGTTAAAGCTATACAGTATCTTAGTGTACCAAGGAGCCTCAGCTGAGTTTCCTTGAAGCATCAGCTCTTGAATGTTTTGTAGAATGAATAGATATACGTAATTATGGGGAAAAATAAAATTATAGAGGGTTCAAACAGTGCAGCAAGTTTTAAAGAAAAATAGTTGTGTAACCATAAAGTTCAACCTTACCGTGGTGTTGTAAACAATGTCACTTGGATGTTACAGGATTTTTCGTACGTGCACAAAGTTCCATCATTTCAACCTTTTGTGGGCTCCTCTGTATTTGCTCCACTGAAGATACTGCCAAGTCAGTGCCTCTTACCTCTGAAGATACCGGATGCCTGCATATTCAGGCCTTCTTGGGCTGTTCCTCCTAAAATTGAACAACTTCCTTTGCCACCAGCCACTTTCATTAGAGATGGCTACAAGTAAGTACAGTGTTGTTGAGAATTACAGCGTTTGTCATCCCCACATTTCAAACAGTTTGTTAATTAATTCTGTTGAGAATCCCAATGAGTCTTTAGCTAAGCACCAGAACCATAAAATAGCCCACGATTGTGTTTTAAACCTTTCGAATCTGTCATTATCTCAGATCAAAAAATTGTGATTGAATGAACATTTGAATTAAGAACATTTTCTGGAGATTGTTAGGGCAGTATATATCCACTGCACTCTTACAGATGAACAAGAATTAACTGCAGTTCTGATACAGAAAAATGCTGTAACCCAATGTAAAGCTGAAAAATAAAATGATCAGATGCAGTTTATCTTCCTCTTTCTAAATACCAAAAGAAAAGATGTCACATCTCTTTAGGGTGCTGTGACCTATAAGCAATTACTGTTATTTAACATAAAAGTATGTGTTCCTTACCCAGTTCTCAGAAATTAGTAATGTTTATGGAAGAAATTCTTTGCTGGAGATCTTCAAAGCCATCAAGAAATTCCACCATTAAGTTATAAAATCTTTTAAGAGGCATGGTGTGGTACAGAGGTCTCCTTGCTTGCACTGCGCTGCTTTCTAGAGGAGGTATCCTGTATCTTTAAATCAGTCTATAAATCCTTTAAGTCAGTCCTTTTCCAGCTCCAAAGGATCCTTCAGTGTTCTCAAAAGAATTGCAAAAAAGAAATTGTGAAGCCTTGGTAGTGCCTGGGGAGCAATCCAATTCTCAGGTTTTTTTTTCATAATAGTAACTGATTCACCA
The DNA here is from genome assembly GCA_002909625.1 of Bambusicola thoracicus. Classification (NCBI taxonomy): domain Eukaryota; kingdom Metazoa; phylum Chordata; class Aves; order Galliformes; family Phasianidae; genus Bambusicola; species Bambusicola thoracicus. Next base: position 4,817 of record PPHD01019139.1, on the reverse strand, counting down.
GGCCTGAGCTGGTTATTAATGTCAGGTATTTGTTGAGGGAAAAAACCTTTCATTTTCAATATAATCCAATTAGAGTGAAAATTTTTACTGCAGGCTTCCAGCAGAGTGGTGATTGCCAATCAAGGTTTCTAGGTCATCTTTTCTTGTTAGTCGGAGGCATTCAGTATACTTCAGATTCAGAGCTCCTTCAAACCTTTGTTCATTTTTTTTCTCTTGCTTGGAATTGGACATACATCAGCTCAAGGTAAAGAAATGATTCTAAGAAATCTGGTCTTTACTGTTTTCCTTTTCAAGTTGCTGATGACGAGAACATTACAGTGGTACTCCTTTTAAATAACTCATAAAATACACAGTGAAAGCAGACATGAAAAAAAAAGATCTGTTTTCATTCTTTTATAAAGAGACATACTGCATCTTCAGAATTTTTCCTTGCCCTGATATGTAATGAGGACACTACAAGAAAAATGAACAAATTATTAGGAACTCGGAAAGAGTTAAGTGAAGATTTTTGTTCTGATTGGCTGTGTGTTTCCTGTCACTTGATATGAAGAGTCACTGCAGAGAGAAGGCGCATGTCAGGGGAATATACAAACTGTGCTTTGGTCACTTAATTTTGGCAGCAGATGACAAGAGTACTAAAAATCATTGATGACAAGTGGTAACCCAAAAATACAATTCTTCCTTTACTGGATTGAAGGTTTGTAATGGAATGTGTCATTTTGTACTGTAGACTGTGCAGTTCTGAATGGGTATTTGCATTTGTAGTACCTGAAATGCTGTTATCAGTTGCATACCACCACTAGGCAATACCTTATATAAATGCCACATTACTTCTGAAAGCTATTTCAAGAGATCATTTCTAAAATAAGGTAACATTTCCATGACTGAAATACTTTCTTAAGTTCCACTGATATACATCTTTTTACACATAATTGTGCTTAAAACAATTACAAAAAGGAATATTCTTTCTCTTTTTCCCTAAAAGAGTTAACAAATATCCTGAAAACTTAATAATTTATCTGCGGATTCTTTTAAAGAGCATTTGAGTTTTATCCCATGGGAATAATCTTTAAGAGGGTTAAGTGCCTGAGGTGATCCCATTTTATCATACTGATAAGAAACAGCTGTGTTCATGCGAGGATTGCAGTTTTAGTTGAAAGAGACGTAAGTATAGAAGGTTATGGGCACAGCATCAGACGGTGTTCCTGTACTGCAGTTACAGTGAGTCCTTTGGGTTTTCACCGACTCTCTGTATGTAAAAATAAGTTTTGATGTGATCAGTCTTCACAACCAACCAGGTTGTTGCATCTGTTTTTCTTATATTCCTTGTAGCAATGTGCCTAGTGTTGGGAGTTTGGCTGACCAAGACTATCTTCAGATGAACACTCCTCAGATGAACACACCAGTGACGCTGAATAGCACTGCTCCGGCCAGCAACAGTGGAGCAGGAGTTCTGCCATCACCAGCAACTCCCCGCTTCTCTGTCCCTACCCCGCGCACTCCCAGGACCCCAAGGACTCCCAGAGGTGGGGGGACTGCGAGTGGTCAAGGATCTGTAAAATACGACAGCACAGATCAAGGTTCGCCTGCTTCTACCCCTTCTACAACACGACCGCTTAATTCTGTGGAACCAGCCACTGTTCAGCCCATCCCAGAAGCCCACAGCCTCTACGTTACGCTGATTCTTTCAGACTCTGTGCTGAACATCTTCAAAGATCGTAACTTTGATAGCTGTTGTATATGCGCCTGTAACATGAACATTAAAGGTGCAGATGTTGGATTATACATCCCAGATTCATCTAATGAGGATCAGTACCGTTGCACCTGTGGCTTTAGTGCTATTATGAACCGTAAACTAGGTTACAACTCTGGGCTCTTCATTGAGGATGAGTTGGATATTTTTGGCAAGACCTCAGACATTGGCCAAGCCGCAGAGAGACGACTGATGATATGTCAAAGTAACTTGATCTCTCAGATGGGAGAGGGAGCTAGAAGGACCCAGGAACCTCCAATGAGCCTCCTCCTCCTCCTCCAGAATCAGCACACACAGCCTTTCACATCTCTGAGCTGCTTGGATTACATGTCCTCCAATAATCGTCAGACGCTCCCATGTATGAACTGGAGTTACGACAGACTGCAGGCAGACAGTAACGATTCCTGGATAGAATGCTTCAATGCCCTTGAGCAAGGCAGGCAGTACGTTGATAACCCCACTGGTGGGAAAGTGGATGAAGCCCTAGTGAGAAGTGCCACAGTACATTCTTGGCCTCACAGCAATGGTATGGATCCACTCAGATTTCTTTCACCTTTAGAAGTATGTCTGAAACTTGGCAGTAGTGATTTAACTTAGTCTTTCTGTGGGAAATGAAGTGCCTTAAAACATTATAGAATTGAAGTAGGTTTTTGAAAGCTTTATGAATGACTTAGAAAACCATAGTGGTCCAGTTGTACTTGTCATTTAGACATGGTGATCTAAATTGTCTCAGAGTTTGCACTGGTTCACAAAGCTAAAGCAGAGAGACAGGCAATGGTAACTAACACTGAAAGGTATGTGAAAAGGACTATTACAGCAACTTTATTTCAGTGATGGCTTCATAAAGCACCACACTAAATTCCATTACACTAGTTAGAGTTATTCAGCTTTTATGGACACTGTGAACAGCAGTACAAAAGAACAATGAATGAAAAAAATGCTGTCACTTAAAAAATCTTCCTTTTCCTTGCTGGAAATGATGGGCACTCCGTTGTTCTTTTGCAGTGTTGGACATCAGCATGCTCTCCTCCCAGGATGTGGTGCGTATGCTGCTGTCACTGCAGCCCTTTCTCCAGGATGCCATCCAGAAGAAACGAACAGGAAGGACCTGGGAGAACATCCAGCATGTGCAGGGACCACTCACGTGGCAGCAGTTCCATAAGATGGCAGGACGAGGAACCTATGGTATGGACATTGTATGATATGCTTAATAGTTAAAATGAAAGTATGGTTTTCTAGGAATGAATGCAAGCTTTGTTCTGGAGAAAACATTGTGATAATCAGGCTCTTTGGTTAGATTTTCATGGTCTTAAATGACATCCGCAGTACATTGCTTGAATACTGCAGTGGAGGTTTTGTCCTTCAAGACAACAAACATTTGCACCATGCAGAGCTGCTGGGTGAGGATCAAGCTGAGTCTGTATTTTTGCTTGCACTATGTATACATAACGCAAAGAGAGGAAGCTGTTAAAATTGTACCAAATAATAAAGGGAGAGGAGGTTCCTGAGCCAGTGCTCAAACCCTCCAAATACTAAAAATGCATAGAGTTTCCCATAGAGATATGCTCATTCTAAGGTTTCCTATTTACTAAGATATTTCAGTTAAAGTATTTCCAAGTTGCAATTCGTAGTTCTCAAAAATACGCATAACAAAATAGGTTTTGTATGTGCACGTTTGGATGATAACGACTGACCTTTAGATGGTTATTTCTTGCTTGCAGCTTATTTGCTTATTTCAGTTTTAACTGATGCAGTCTTACTTAAGTGTTTTTTTTTTTCTCACTGTTCTGTAGTGCCTCATGTTCCCTCTGCTAGTGTTTGATGTATTGCTACTTTCCTTTGAGGCTAGGACAATTTTGTGTAACTGCAGTTCCTGTCTAAAGCTGTTTTGCTTCATGAGAAGTATTTCTAATCTAATGCTTTATCCAGCATTCGTGAATTTAAGAGTTAGTTAAAATCTGCCAACTGATGTTAGAGTACAAAACTAGAATTGCTATATAGTAAGTAGCGGAGCTTTTGATACAGATTCAGCAAATTGTATTGAATGTTGACTTTTTTATGAAGTTGGATTATACTCTGCAGAAACTATCAGCATATTTTTGTTTGGATGCTTTCAATAGTATTTTTTCTAATGAGCAGTGACTGGGAGATACCATGCTGAACTTGATGGTAGTCCTCTGAGTTGTGACAGCAAATGCCTCAGGAGCAGAAGGCAGTTTTTTGAATTAGGATAACTTTACTTACTACTGTATGCCCTAGGAATAACTTTTGGCTAACCATTTTATGTGGTAATTTTGCACCACCAGCTTGGAGGCTGCCCCATAAAATCAGATTTTATTGTATTCCTGTTATTGCTTTTGGTTGAATAGGCACTGGTCAGGTGTGGTCATGGTTATGACAAAGTGAAAACTCCTCTAAGTGGGCAAGATTAAGACTCGGGAAGGGCAGTACGTGTATTTACAGTATGGTATAAAATGTAGCAAGGGATTAGTAATTTCCAGTATTTCAGTGAAAGACCCAACCTCCTATTACGTCAGAGAGCCCAGTGCAGTTAAGCCAGTTATTTTAACATCGTCTTCTCTTTCTCTTTCTTTGTTCCTAAGGCTCCGAGGAATCTCCTGAACCTCTTCCGATCCCAACTTTACTGGTGGGATATGACAAGGACTTCCTGACAATCTCTCCATTCTCCTTGCCATTCTGGGAGAGGCTGTTGCTAGACCCATATGGGGGCCATCGGGATGTCGCCTATATTGTGGTGTGTCCAGAAAATGAGGCCTTGCTCGATGGAGCCAAAACTTTCTTCAGGGACTTGAGTGCTGTATATGAGGTTGGAAAGAAAAACCATGCTACATTATTTCTTATTTATGCATCATTTCTGCTTTGCTGAATGTTTCTTGTGAAACATCCACAGTTTTTAAACAATTATTTGTATACGGATTTCTTTGAGAAATTTCTGTGCTTTCATATTCAAGAAAAATGCCTAATTGAGCTATACTGTTAGAATTTTGATTCCATTATGGGAAGAACATTTAATCCTATATGTTACCTTGTTGATACTATTGAA
>PPHD01019138.1:0-14237 GCA_002909625.1 Bambusicola thoracicus | reverse complement strand
GTTTCCCCTTGTCCTGCTGTTATCTACCCTTTCGAAGAGTTTACTCCCTTGCTGTTTATAGGCCCCCTTCAGGTACTGAAAGGCTGCAATGAGGTCACTCCGCAGCCTTCTCTTCTCCAGGCTGAATAAGCCCAACTCCCTCAGCCTGTCCTCATAAGAGAGGTGCTCCAGTCCCCTGATCATCTTGGTGGCCCTTCTCTGGACCCTCTCCAACAAGCAGCTAGTTTGCATATAGACTGCATCTATCCTAAAGACTACCTCAGAACCTTTGAGACTGAAAAGCTTGCAATGAGAGGTTAAAAAAAAGGTGTCATTTACATAATAAATGATTGATTGTTCTTAAGCTGTGGGTGCAGACAAGACTATGGGAAATGCCTCTCCTCTTCTAAAGGCCAAGCAGCAGTCTCACCTGCTGGTTCTGTAGGAGTTGAGGTGTTTGCACCACGCACTGTCTTTCACAAGGTTGGTGTGTAAAGATCAGTGTGTGGATGAGGCCAGTCAAACCTGGCAGGTGTCTTAGTGCTTAAGTTTCAGAGAAACCACAGGAAAAAGCTGCCTGGAACATGTTGATTTTGTTAAATCTTTCATCTATGACATAAGCAAACAGAAGTTTCCTGACTTGTGGGAATTCTCCGCATTCCCCTTGCCACACCCTCGACCCCAAGTTCATGTTTTGCAAAGTGCTTTAATTTTAAAAAAACAAGGATTACTGAGCATATTTGGGGAAGTATGATCTCTTACAAGAATGAAGATTTCAAAGTTCATGTTGATTTTAAGTTTTTATAGACTTGGTATCTTTTCCCAGAAAGATACCAATGATGTGTTACTGCTGACTTAGCGTGTATATGCCATAATTATTCTTTTGCAATGCCTCCTTAATGTGAATAGGATCCCTTGGAGTTATGGATCACATGATGTTTTGGAACAAAACCTACAGTTCCTCAGCTTTAACAAAAAAAAAAAAAAAAGGAGGAAAAACAAATGGAGATCATAAAAAAACAAAAAGTCAATGATTTTCATTTTCAGTAGTAACTAAAAATCTTAAATAACTACATTGCCATTCTCACCTGTGCATTGGAATAAGCTCCTCTTCTTTCTTTTGGACAGATTTATATTTTCAGTAACTGTATTTAGGCCACATATGGATTTATTGAAGTTGTAACTATTTTACTGAATGGAGTTGTTGATGTGACACTAAAAGAATGTAAGAGGGATTATATTTTTAAGTGTATCTTCCAGATTGCGTGTGATTAGAACCAAATGTTATGTACAGGAAAAGGTATCCTAAAGTTTCCACCCTCCTTATTCCCCTTTTTGGGTTTTTAGGACCAAAGGTGATTAACAATTATTATTGTCCAAGTCAGTCTGTCTTGTGATTGCACAAGTCATGTGCTTTGGGAAGTGAAAACGGAACTGGCAGAAGTTCAGAAACTGGTGGTTAACAAGAGGACGGAATTAAAGCACTGAAGGATTTGAACAGCTTCCCCCTTTCCATGTTAATAAAAAAAACAGCAGTTTATCCAAGTTTCGTAAAAGGAAAGAAAATACAAAGCTAGAATTGATCATTACTGAAAACAAATTTAGTGTGAGGCTTGAAAATCCTGCACGCAGAAAGAGATGAGCTATTACTACAGTATAGAAAACATTAGTGTGGAATTGCGCTGTCCTGAGTGCTTGTTTGGCATTGCTGGAGTTTTGCTTTTTTTTGCATGGACACAATGCCTCAACATTTTTATTTTTAAATGAAATAGGGAAAAACAGGCACCAGAAATCTCCCTCTTCCCAGATATAAAGGTTGCCAAGGGGGAGAAATGCTACTGATTGGATTTATGAAACTCACAGTAAACCCTTATGGACACAGCCTGCTTGTGACTGTTTCTGCTGGAAGATCTAAGTCCGCTTTATCAATGGAGAAAGTACTGTGTGAACTTGGTATTGTACTAGAATGATGCATCATTGGAGGAAGTAAATTCCTGAGTAATTTCTGGCATTGAGATAAAATTCTGATGTCTCAAATTTCAGTTATTAAAGCAGGAATAAAGGAGTCATTTCCTGTTTTGGGGTAGGAGTGTCAGGAGAGTTTTCTAAATTTCATGTGGATATTCTCTGTGCTGCTCTAGCTACTTACATTAAGTGAAGAAAGGCCTTTGAAACTTAAATTTCCTTATCATCTAACCCACGCTGTTCTTTGGGTTCTGCCAAGAGCTTTGCTAACAAGAAGATGTTGGATGGGGCTAATATTGGTACTGCTAATCTTCATAGATGAAATATTCATAGTACAAAATTGAAGCAGACTTTCAGTCACTCTCCTGAATTTTCCTTAGTTTCCTATGAACATGGAATTGAAAGTGTATGATAAATGCTTTGTTTTTCAGGTCCAAGGCCTGCTGTGTTTCTGCAGCATGGTTTGCTTGCTGATGGCAGCAACTGGGTCACAAACTTGGATTACAACAGCCTTGGCTTTATGCTGGCAGATGCTGGATATGACGTATGGCTGGGAAACAGCAGAGGGAACACCTGGTCCAGGAAACATATACACTTCACAGCAAAGCAAGAAGAGTTCTGGATTTTTAGGTATCCTCGTCTTTATAGGCAAACTACACTTGCTGTTTGTGAGCAGGCTTCTGTCTTTTGCTGTCACCCCATTTCAGTCGCGGTGTGAACATACAAGATGCTTTCTTTCTGTTTGTGCCCTGTCACATATGTAGGGGTAATAAAGGGAACTTTTATGGTCAGTGTTGTGTCCTGAGAAAGCTTTCATAGATCGTCAGTAGGACAGTAGTTGCTTTCAGTAATACTTGGTGTGATGACAGCACCAGAGTATACAGTTTCATCCAAAGAAAGCTTTTCTTTATGTCCAGACAGCTGGTCTTCAGTACTGGTCTATGCAACTATTGCACTCTGATAATTTTGTCTTTGCTTTGTAGCTTTGATGAAATGGCTAAATATGACATTCCAGCTTCTGTGGACTTCATTTTGAAGAAAACTGGCCAGGAACAAGTATTTTATGTTGGCCATTCACAGGGCACCACCATGGGTATGTGAGAAGATGCATTCAGTAGAAAATGCTGCGGTTTGAAATGATGGCAAGTTCAATGTGTATGGTTTAATGATATTTAAAAAGAAGTCTTAAAATACACAGCTTCTGTTTTTTGACTACTTCCTGAAATATTCAAAATTAAGAAGAAAATGATTAATGTTTCCATTCTTACTTAAAGTGGGAAGCTGTTGAAATGAGCAAATGAAGTCAGAGATTGAGTACAATTCCTACTGAAATGTGTATTTTGACAAGCTACACATAATAATGTAGAATCATTAGATAGATGTAGAATAGATTTGCCATTTCTAGAATATTTGTGGTATGGAAGGCCTGCACCAAGTGTTTTTAGACCTGCAAATAAAAAGAAGAATATTGGGTTACTCAGCACAAGCTTTTTGGAAGATAAGAAATCCTTTTGATCTTGCAGAAAACAGTCATACTATTGATCTGAAAGCTTTTGCACACATCGTAGATTTTTGTAAAATCACCTCCACATAAAATTCTTGTCTGTTGTGTTTCAGTGATGATGCTTATTAATTATTCTCTTATTATTTGCAGCTTTCATTGCTTTTTCAACTTTGCCAAAGCTAGCCAAGAAAATAAAAATGTTCTTTGCCTTGGCACCAGTAGCTACAGTCAAGTTTGCCACTAGCCCTCTGACAAAGCTGGGAGCGTTTCCTGATCTGCTTATCAAGGTTTGTTTTTTCTTGTTCATATTTTAAGCCAAAGGAAAAGTGTCTCTGGCTGAAAACAGTATTACAAAGAATGTTAATAGCTGTGGATTAGAGATCAGTGTGTTCCACAGGAACACTGGGCCAGTTTTTCCACAGTAATGCTATGAAAGTCAGCAGTAGCTTCTCTGGTTTTACTACTGTCTAATGAGACAATTTGCATTGGTGCTAATATGTACTTTACAAGTACAACATCATAGGTGGAATATAATAATGGTTGTTTTCGGTTACATATTTCTGGAATTTAGGCTGAAGAAATAACATAATAGTTCTTCTGTTTTAGAAGAGTCATGTGATAGCTTTATATAGTATGCTTCTTGAATTGTCATGAACTTTAACAGATTTATTTCACAATAACTATTAAGTACAGGAGGAAGGTCTATTAGAGGGTGATGATGTGCAGCAGCTTTATTTAGATGTTATGAGTCATCTTCTGGAGATTACCTTTCACCATTAACAGCAAAGGGAATGTAGGCAGACTGGCAGGCTACAGTCAGTGCCTGGAGTCAAACATTGTGAACAGCCTTCTATGTGTCATTTTTAATGATCATATTTCTCTATACCACCTGTGGCGATTCCCATGCAGACCTGTTTGTCCTCAGAGATAAACCCTTGTAATGGTTTAGTGCATGTTTGTATGCGTTATTTGTTCTCCGCACCAAAAGCGGTTAACATAGAAGTGGTGCTAACCATTGTGATGAACTTTGTGTGAGGAGGAGGAGTAGCTGATCAGTGCCCTGTGCAGATGCTCATGTTGTGCATGACTCTCACAGTGTCTTGCAAAAAAAAACTGGATTGCACAAATACATGAGAGCCACAGAGCTGTGGGTCAGTCACATTCTTAAAAATGCTGTATCTAAGGAAGTGTTGAGTGGTCCACTTTAAAATTTTGGAAGTTTTAAAAATGCTAACAAGAGGAAGTAGCCACAACAGCTCATGCAATTTGTTTCTCTTGCAAATTCTTCTCTTCAAGCCATTTAAGTACAAGGCCACTTCACACTAGCAGGTGCAGCTTAGCCTTAAATGATTCTGATGACAAGAAATTCTGTAGTACTCCCTTAAAATATTGAATTTAAAAATGAATTGAAGTTCGGTTTGCAATTGCATCGTTGTCCCAGATCCCACGTACATTTTGTGGGTGCTAATTCACTGCATTGTTTGTAGCAGAATCACTAACCCTGACCTTCCCATAGGACTATAAGCAGGGTTGATAAGGAGCTAGGTGATTGTGTTTATTTTTATTTTTTTAAATATGGCTTACCTGTCACCAGTGCGAATGGAAATAATTACCCTAAGGATCTTTTAGTATTAAAACTAAAACCAGGTGATTCAGTTCAGTTACATGTCTGTGCTGTGTTTGTTATTTTGTAGAACTTGTTTGGAAAGAAGCAATTTCTTCCTCAGAATTTTTGGCTGAAGTGGCTTGCTACCCACATTTGCACCCACAGAATACTTGATGACCTTTGTGGCAATGTATTCTTTCTTCTGTGTGGCTTTAATGAGAGAAACTTGAATATGGTATGTTTTGTTGCCTTTTGGTAGTGAAGTTATTGCAAACTCTTAACACAGTATTGACTGCATCACTGTACTAATTGCTCTTTATGTGTAATTAGAAAATAATGCCTTTGTTATGCAGAGTGTAAATGAATGTCTTTCCTCGGTGTAGACGTAGTTGTCCAGTTGGAATGGATAGAATTAATCCAGCACTTTTAAAAAGGTGCTCTGACTGTATAATAAGTAGGTATGTCATTATTACATTTAATAATGAGCTATAAGTTACCAGTTAATTGCAATATATATGAAACTTTTACCTCACCTGTTTCTATGGTGCCTGTCAAGTGATTTTTTTTTTTTTTTAATTTCTTTTTTTAAGAGTAGTTTTAAGAGGAATGGTCACTTTTGTGTTGGTTGTTCCAGAAGCAATAATAGGTAGAACTTTTGTGCTGTGAAGTGTAAATTGTGTTAATTATCTTGTTGCAGAGCCGTGTGGATGTGTACTCATCACATTGCCCTGCGGGGACATCTGTACAAAACATGATCCACTGGAGCCAGGTAGAGTTTTCAGAATCTAAAATGCTCATTGCCTGTGGGACACTGACACCCCTGATACTTAAGTGGAATAAAATTTCAAAGTATGTATGTAGTGTAGCCTTGATGAAATGTTGGAACTGCTAATAATCAGAACAGCAGCTGTTCACTGCAGCTGCTTTGATCTTGACCTTATGGTGACTCAGCCCACTTCCCTATTTCAGTAAAGGCATGCTGATGTTGAGCAGTTCAGGCCAATAAACAATACAAGTGGAATGACTTAACTCAGGCAGATGCTATAAGAAATATTTGCTTGCTTTTCAGCAAGCTTTGTTTTGACTAAAAGTTACGTTTTCAGCCAGGGAAGAGCAGCAGGCTTTCTATTAAATTATATTATTTGGTTTTATTTTATGTTTTATTAGTATATTTTGAACTTCACCTCAGTGCTCAGTTACTTCATACCTATGATGCTGCTGTGCTGCTCAGCAGGCCCAGCTATCTGCTGGCAAACAGGAGGAGACTAATGGAAGCAGTGATCATTGCTGCGTTTGATCTTGTAGCTGGACTTGTTCATCCATTCAGAAGTGATCTGTTGCACTGTACACAGTGGTTGAGTGTTGAACAGAAGGAAATTTGTGAATGTTTTTTTTTTTTTTTCCCCAGAGAGGGGAAATGGTGTTAAATCAGGGTAGACTTCATAATAAAGGTTCACCACTGTATTCATGTAAGTTGCTCTGAAGGTAATGCCTTCTATTTATTTCCATGGAAGCAACAACAGATGTAAGAGCACAGTAACACTATTTGGTAGAGCAAAGTCTCAGCTATTTTCCAACGTAGTCACCACCATTAGCTATGCATTTTTGCCAGCAGTGAGCAAGAGCCTGCATACTGCATTGTGGAGGTGACACGCTGTTGCCATCACTGCTGAAATGCGCCACCCACTGCCTTACTGTGTTCACATCTGCTGTTTGGTCTCCAGAAACATTCAGCAAGCATCAAGGCACGTCAATAGGTGCCATTTTTTTCTGCATGGAGGTATTGGGTGATACATCTTTGCTGCAGATGCCATTGTGTCAGACTGCCCCTCTGCTGCCATCTATCTCTCGGTAACAGTAATAGAATACTGGCGGAAGGGTTCAACCTCTGCTGCCATGCCAACATCTAACACTGTGGGTCAAAATAATTAAATAGGAGACATTACTTTTGGAGTAGACCTGGTGCATTTAGACAACTACACAGCTGTTTCAGAAGTAAGCATAAAGTTGCCACATCCTGGCTTTGGTTACTGAAAACTGTTTTCCTTAGTCTTTCCTACTGTTGTTATGACAGTCTGTGGTCTGTTGGTATTGAATCTTAATGTTTCCAACTCCCGAGATGTGAGGCACAGCAGTGATCCTTGTCCTTGTTAGTACTTGGCATTTCAGTGTCTCATGTGTGAGTTACCTTTGCCAGTTCTCCAGCAGATAGTATCTTTTTTTTTTTTTAATCCCTTTGATAAGAGTTTTTTGGATTTTCAGTGTGTGTGTGAATGTTTGTTCATTTCTAGGCTGTGAAATCCGGGGAACTCAAAGCTTATGACTGGGGAAGCAAGGCTGCAAATATGGCTCACTACAACCAGGTAGATACCTTTCATGGATCTGTTTAAAATTTTTGAGTGTCACAAAAACAAGTCTTTGGGCACTTACTCAAGGTGATGCATTTATGCTGTGTTCTAAATGGTGTTGCCCAGTAACCAGACTGGAGATGTGCCTTTTCAAAAAGAAAGAAATAAAACACAAGCCTCCACCAAAACAAAACAAACCACGGTCAAGAAACACAGAGCTATAGAGCTCTGAGGTAGTCCTAAATCATTATGGAGTCCATGCTCAGATGTGAAGTTGTGGTGGCACAGTGTTTCTTGAAGGTCATCCTTTTGTTAAGATTTAATTGAGATTCTGCCTACATCATGAAATCCCAGTGCGCTTCTCACAAGAAGGGACATACTGTAAATTCATGTGTATTGCTTATCCTCAGCTTCTTAATCTTCAACTGTGTTTGTTTCTAAATGGTTATGTGTAGCACTAAAAATATTTTGCCCCTTATCATTTTAGTGGCTGGAAAATACTGCAGTGTTATACTTCACAGAGGAGCTATTACTTCTGGTGTTTGATTGGGGTTAGAAATTCTTGAATGAAAAGTACAGGGAGAAGTATCAGAAAATAATTCATTATTACCCTCCTGGCTTGCAGGCTCTCCAGGCCACATTTCTACTGCTGTGTGTAATATAATATTGCAGGGCAGTTTGGAATTACCTTTTTTCTTCTCAGGATTCCATCTACACCTCTGACTGTCCAAAAGCAAAAGAGGAAGTCAATCTGACACATACTTACAGTTATTAGTGTATTACACTGCAGTTTAGTAGCACCCTAGAGACTTGTTCTTTCTAATGCTTTTGTTTCCATTTTTTGTCCCTCAGTCTACTCCCCCTTTCTACAAAGTGAAAGAGATGACTGTACCAACTGCTGTATGGACTGGTGGACAGGACTTGCTGGCAGACCCAAAGGATGTTGCCATGCTGCTCACTCAGATCACAAACTTGGTTTACCACAAACACATTCCAGAATGGGAACACTTGGATTTTATCTGGGGCCTTGATGCACCTCACCGCATGTATAATGAAATGATTAATATGATGAGGAAGTAAATACCAGCGTGGTATTTCAGAGTATTAGTTCACCAGAAATTCACCTTTCTGGAGCATTTGCTTTTCTGGCAGTAATGCTACATTGCTTATTTATGTTGTGTTTTTAAAATGCCAGCAATGACTACTGAATGGGATTCATATTTGATTATATTTTTCTCAGTATTATTTTTCTCTCCTGCAGAAATCCTTATTCTAACCTGCTGATTTTGCACACAGTGGTACAAGACCAAAAAACAAGCAGTGTAACTTTGCACACATAGTGTGTATAGAGTGACATCTGAAAGACAAAATAGTCCACTGAGCACCAGAGATGTTTGAGAATTTAGAAGTGTTTTGCTCTGTGTATAGTGCTGCCACTTCTTACTACATTGCCATTTCTGAGTACCTTTCAGAAGTACTCCTTGCATTGTAGTGATCCCATTTGATGCTGGTACTTCAAAAGCACTTAGTGACTTCCTGCTGTGTTATTTTAGCCATTATTCAGAAGCTAGCTATGTCAGATGACTTTCGATATTGCAAAAAAGAATTGTCTTGAAGTCATAGAAGATCACCACTGTTGATTGGAAATCAAGAAAAATGCACTAATCAAACAGCATCACTGAAGCTTTCCATGTTCCACATAATAGCTATGGATAAGGATTGTTACTTGCCCTTGCTAATTCCTGGAACTGAGGAAGCGGTTAAAAGGAATAAAAGAAATACCACTTCTGTCTTTGTGAATAGGTTGTGACTTACTAGGAGAATGACATAAAACATTTGTGTTTTATTTGCACTGACCACTAGAAAACTCTCCGTCCCCCCTGCCACTACACTTCTGGTTAGGGAAGGGCCAATGCATTAATTCTGTTGAGCAACTTAGTTTGCATGGACTTTTCTCCTTAATCTGCTGCTTTAAAGGCCTGTTTACTTTTTAGCTGGTTGTATGGTGTTTGCCACCATTGTGTTCAGGAACTATAAAGTACACTGGTGAAGCCTGGCAGTATTTATGTCAATTTCCATTTGTCTGTTTCTACTTTAAGGTGGGGCTAAGCCCCCGTTCAGTGGGGGTGGAGAATTCAGATTTGCTTTAGAGGCCTGACTTTGGAGCTGTGGTTGTCTCTGGTATAGGTGCCTTGCTCTTTCCATTGACTGTGCAGGGGACTTTGACTCCTCTGAATTTCACGCCTAGTGGAGATGTATGAACAATCTCCAGAGTCAGTTACCTCAGTCCAGATGGTAATTTCTGTGCCATAGTTAGAGTTCGTTTCAGATCTCTGTAATCCTAAGAGAAAGAATTGCCTTTTGTATATGGCATAGAAAATAGTACACTTTAAATTGAGGAAGCCTCTTTTTTTTTTTTTTTTTTTTTTTTGGAAAAAGGAAACCACACAAGATGTGTAAGCCATAAATTAGGGTTTGTTGTTTTGTTTTTTACTCCTAATTCAGTCTCAGGGAGTCCTCAGGCTTTGTTTAAGGAGAAGAGTGGTTTGTGGTATTTCAGTTGTGATTCCTAGCAGGACCTTTAAGTTTGCTTTGTATTTGTAGCAGCTACATTTGCTTCACATTGATGTGCTGGAAGGAAGACTGTAGGAATCCCAATTGACCAACTCTGTGATGGTATGATGGCAAGAGCCATGCGTGTTATGTTTATTGAACTTGAGATATCTCAATAAAAGTGAGAGACCTGCTCAGAGTTTGGAGTGATGTGATCTGTTTCAATTCTTCTTGTTTCATGAATGCATGTGAACCTCTGTGACAGAGAGCTCAGAGAGCCAAGTCTGTTCTCACAACTTTTTATCCATAAAACAGGTACAATAAAAAAAATAAAATAGCCAACTTCCATTTTACTTTCTTCATCAGAGAAGCTTTGCCTAAACATAAAGGGCCGTTTCTGAGACTTTTAGATAAAGCATAAACTATAAGTAACTGTTCAACTGCTTAGTCATTCTCTAAGCCTGCAGGTTAAGAGTTTCTTTCAAAATACTGACATGGTGGAAATCTTCTATCACATTCTTAAACCTCGGGTAATTAGATTGCTTAACTGAGTGTCGGGTAATCTCATAAATAGCATGTAACCACATTATACAACAGGAAACTAATCTTTTTATTGGCGAATTTGATGTGAATGCCCAGCTTGAGTAATAAATAAGCTCAGGTCATACATTTCCATCCATCCTGAATACGGTAGATGTGCAGTCAAGATAGCAGGGTGTATTAGACCTTGTGTTTTGCTAGCTTTGAAGCTTAACAGAACTCCTGTGTGTCTGGAAATAAAACCAGAATAATGGAAGCTTTACATAAAGCCATTATGGACATTATCTCCTTTGCTGGAGTGGGGGTGTCTGTGGAAATTGGGAGCTGCTGTGCTGTTCCTGGCCTGCTAGTTACAAGCATTTCATAAGACAAAGTTGGAGAGGTGTTGTTGATGGAAAGAGACATGCAAGATAATGCATTCTGAATGTGATGGAGAAGAGCAAGACTTTTAATCTTGTAAGGAGCAGTACTGAATGCTGCATTTTTCAAAGAAGATCTTGCGTATTTGATACCTGTTCTATCGACCATCTTTCTCTTACAGTGATGTTGAAGACTGACTGAAATGTAAGCTTCGAATAATACAGAAGTGTACTATCTGACAGAGAATGTAGGACACCTTCCACTGACATTTGGTGATGTGAGCCAACTACAGCAGAAAGCTGGAGACGGCGGTCCCAGTGCAGCTGATGGATCGTCCGACGCGCTGACCTGTTGGCATGTAAGCAGCATGCACAGCCCTGGGCTGTTGCTCCCTGATCTGTAGCACAGATGGGCACACGGGGGTTGGAAAGTTGGTATGGAAATGCTTGGACTGGGAAAACGTGTTCGTTCTGTTAAGAAAGGCAGGCTGATTTTAGGCTGAAGGTTTTCATCCAAATAGGAGAGAAATGTGTGCAGGAGAGGCCTTCAAGTGCACAGCACACCATGGAGCCTGGTGTTGGAGGGCTGCAGGAAGTAGTGGCTCTTGTCCTTTCTCGAGATCCATGTCCAGGTTTTGAGTCTCAGTATACCGAAATATAAGAAGGAGTCTATAGGTTGAAAAAGACGTAAATACGCAAAGCTCTCTCGTTTCCACCCAACCTGCCACATCTGTGACAAAGATCTATGGCCTCCCAACTTCGTGAAGTTGCCGGCCCCTGCCGCGCGGCGCGTTTTGTCGTCCACAGGAGCGCTTCCACACGCGGGAGCCGTTCCAGCCGGCAGCCCCTGACGGAAGGCCCCGCAGGGTGGCGCCGTTGCGCAGCGCGGCCGCCGCAGCCCTCACAGGGCCGAGCAGAGCCGGGCGGCCGTCCCGGCTTGGGGGCGCCAGGCGGGCAGCGGGAGAGGCGGGCTCCTCGCACCGGGCTCCTGCAGCAAGGTGAGTCTATGTGCGAAGACCTCAGCTTCACTGTGATTGCAGCTTGGTTAGTTATTTTCATGTGCGAGAAGGGACAGCCTGTAGCATCGTTTGCTCCGGTTCCTCGCCTGCTTCCCTGTCTGCCCTAAGTTTTCCTCTCCGCTCTGCAGCACCCGCCTATGCCAGTGCGCTCGGCTGCACCGGGCTTTGCCTCAGCTCTGGTACAGCAACCGTCTGTCTGCCCAGAGAGAGCGGGAGGCCGGTGGGAGGGAGAAAGTGTTTTGCCTCTGCTGCTGAGAGATTGCTTTCAGTATACAGATACCAGTATCCCTTCTTCCTAACTTTTCCTTGCTTTCCTAACCACTTGTTTGTGTTCTGCTATTTACCTCACGGCTCGTACCTCACTGCGAGGCCTGGGGTGGGTTCCTGTGTCTTGTGCTCATGTGGAATCTATTTAAGACCCTTTGCGGGGCCTCATTCCAAGCTATGTGCCCTTCAACCTAACTCCAGAGCAGCAGTCTTGGCTTTTTAAGAGACTCGTTTAAAGTCCTGTAACACATGGGGAAGTTTGGCAGTGTAGTAAGCTGAGCGGAAAAAGCCAGGGCTGTATTGTTGAATTAAGTACAGAATGGATTTGTGTATGCTTCGCCTTTTCTTCACCTTGTGTTGACAAGAAAACCTAAGTCAGAGGAAAGGAAACATGCAAAATAAAAGCTTTCTAATGGCAAGGCAAAGGAACTTGAAATCGTTTTCTGGAGAAGAAGGATTTGCTGTCTCTGATGTACGGCGATTCGCTTTCCTGAGCCTGAATTAATTCCCAGCAGGGTGCAACTTGACAGCAGAGTTCATCCCCCTGAGCGCCAGCAGATGGGGCACAGCGGCAGTGGCTTTGTCTGCCTCGGAGCTGCAGGTTGTCGCTGAGGTAAGCTGTGCTTGCAGCCCTCAGCTTGTTTATGCTTTATGTTACGGGATGTACTAGCAGTAAGGCTGCGAAATTCTGTTATTGTTCCTTAAGGGATTTAGGAATATTTTCCTATGACATAATCTGCAGGCAAAATGCCAATTCTTTAAGTTTTAGCTGATAGGTGTAATTGGTCCTACAGCTTTGTGAGAATTCATATAGCGATTAAGAATTAGTTGGAACAGCGTCTTTAGGGCAGTTAATCGATTTCCCTCAGTCTTCTTTTTGACAGAATTGGAATATATTATAGAGAAGAATCAGTCCTTGCATAATTCTAATAAAATGGAGAATCATATGTTGCATCTAGGGGGCTTAATTTCTGACTGTAACTACATAAATCAACAGAAAGCATCTCCCAGAAGAAGATGTTGGGTCCTACACAGTGATTGAGTTACAAATGCATTTTTCATGTTCTTATTGTGAAATGGAGGTCAGTTTAAAACATACTTTCAGGACTGAAGCAAATCTCTTGGATATAGGTCTTCATCCATCAGGTTGGTGTATCTCACAGGGTTTTAGTTTCCCTACATTCAACAACCTGAATTAATTGAATTCAACTGCACAATCTCACATCAGCAGAAAATCTCAATCTATTTCTAAAATGTGTATGCAACAGATAAAGTTTTTGAAGGCTGCACCAGAGCTCTCTGCAACATAAAGCTTCTGACTGACAGAATAATACCACAAGTGATAATAGTGTTACTGTTTCAGTAAACTGGAAGTCCAAGGAGGGATCAAAATTTGTATTTACCTAAGAGCAGAATCTCTTGAAGATGAAATAGCTGAAGCTGAAGACAATCTTAAGGATTAAGAAACATCCATGCGTAGATCAGAGAAGCTCGCTGCTAACTCATTATTCTTAATTATTAAGAAATTAGGAAACCCTCTCATTTACACCTGTAATGATCTAAAATCATCTAAACAAGCTAATAAAGTCATCCAGGAAGCTGAGCTCATTTCCAATATTAGAATAAATGCTGTGTCTACAAAAGAGGTGAGTTCATAGGAAGCTGATGGCAAATTCTGTTTTCTTAAGGATTCAAAGCTTTGTTTGCCGTTTTCAAGAAGCACAAAAGAAGCGATCTGGTAGTGTTGAATCAAGAACTCTTGTCTTTTACCACTGACATACTTTCAGCAAATTTGAAATGCTGAGATTCAACTCCGCTAGCTTTTTTCTGCTCAGCGCTTGTCTGTGATCAAAGGAAGATCCTTTAGAGGACACTGGTCTAACCAGTGGATCTTTTATTTACATTAAGTTACTGTGGTACTTAGGTGAAGAATGGTTTTGTTGTACCATACTTGGTACAAGGATGAATTCCATATCATATCCCTCAAATTCTTACCAGTAACTAAGAGATATTTTGTTGTTGGTTTCTTTTTCTTTTTTTCTTTTTTTGCTCAATTTTGCATCAGGTCAACTCAAGTGGATTTTGCCTTGTCAGGTA
>PPHD01019137.1:0-14237 GCA_002909625.1 Bambusicola thoracicus | reverse complement strand
AAAAAAAAAAAAAAAAAAAAAGAGTTTTTTTGTTTGTTTGTTTAAACACAGACACTAGTCTTTTGTGCATATATGTTTTCCTATAGAAACAAGTTGTTGAAATTACTTCCCTCTTACAAAAGTCTAAATGATAGTCTCATCCTTTTGGAAGCAACACCTTGCTTACAATTAAGACTCTAAGAAGTGTCTCTGACTCAGTAACTATCAACAGAAATTCTTCAGCTCAGTCACCTTGTAGAAGCTCTAGATTTGTGCCAGAGACTCTGATGAGCTTGTAGCCAGTAAGTTTGCTCTTCTCAGTAGAAAATATATGCAGTATTACTCATGCTGTTTCTCTCTGAGTTTTCTCCAACAATTGAACAGTAGTTTTCACTTTTCTGTAACTTTTATTTCTTCCTTCTTGTTCACATTCTCTCTGCCTTTATTAGGGAAAGCTAGGTGTATTATGTTGGCAAGAGCACCAGGAGTCAGGGGCTAATTGGCCAGAGAACTAGGAGGGAGACAAGAATGAAGGAACTGATAAGAGAACACCTCTTCAACATTTCAAATGAAAATCTGTAAGTCCCTCCTAGGCAGTCTTCACAGCTTTCATTATTGTCGCATCTTCTTTGAAATAAGACCAACCTGAAAATCAAGGAGTAGAGACAATTTTTTCAAGATTTAGCTGCAGGATTCCCTATATTGTCACCAGGATGTTTTTTTATTATTATTATTATATATTTTTTTTAATTTCAGATCTAATCCATAGAATCTGTTCTGTTTTCTCTGAAGTAAATGGGGTAATTGACTTTTGAAGAAAGTAATTTTGTCCTGATCACAGCCACTATGGGCAGCACTGAATAAAACTGCTGAACTAACTATTATACCTCTTTGTATGGACTAACCGTGAGAAGAAATTTTTTGTCTCATGTATGTGCTGATACAGTATATTATTCTATGGACCTTGTTTCTGAAGAGTAGCTAAACTGAGGAACCGCACATCCTTCTCATGTCCCATGATATCTGTAGATCTCTGGCTTGTATGGCTTTACTAAGCACGTCTTGGCATTATTTATTTATTAATTTATTTACATCTATTCCATATCTTGTTTTTATTTCACTATTCAAAGTAAGGACTGTTTTTTGTACTGGACAGCAGTCATCTGAAAGAGACAAAAAAGGCCCATGTAACTCCATCACACCAGGAGAAGTCTAGAATTAATTTAAATTACCTAGAGAGATAAAAGAGGCTTATGAAAAAAAGATGTTCCTGCAAACAATATTATTTGTACAGAGGCTAGATAACAAGATGCCCATGCTAGAAAACTTATTCAGAAGCTTGCAAATTCCTCTCCACTTGCTGTCTGTACACTCTCACCAAATAAGGCTTTAGTTGCAAAGATCAGTTGACAACTTGAACTTATTAATTTGTACTTACTGTGCAAGCTTAATAGGCTTATTAATATTAGCTTCTCCTCCTTGGGCAGCATAAAGTTGGAGTCAGTTATGCATGCGACACATGGTTCAAAGGGGGGATCACATAGAAGGGCAAACATGTAGTAAGACAATCCAGGAAGTCTGTAACCTCCAAGTACTTCCACCAATGAAGAAAGGAGGGGGCACAGTGCTGTTGGGAAATAGGGATAAAAAAGGGAGCTGCAACCTCTGATACTTTGAGAAACCCTACTGGACAAATGCTCCTAAAGGCTATCCCTTTAATTGAGTAAAGAAATCTGGAAATTCTCCTCTGTTTCTTTTTGGGATAAAGATAACTGAGCAGGCCTATTTGAGCAACACCTAGCAAGTCTGCTTAGTCCCAGACTGACTAGATGTTATGAAGCATGTTTTTAGAAATGCACCTAACACAGAATGATAGAATGATAGAATGACAGAATGACAGACTCACAGAATCATAGAATCATGCAGTCATACAATCACAGAATGTCAACAGTTTATGGGCTGGTTTGTCCCAGTTTCATGACTAGCAGGGTGGGGGAACACATGGACGGACACCCTGGGAAAGGGAAAAAGGGAAAAAAGGGTAGAGAGATGGGCCTACAAACCAAACAGCGGCAATCATCTGAGGAGAAACAAACTAATTTAGTAAGTAAGATACTGGAATGCAAGATAATACTATTATACAATATAAGAAAATATAATCAGAATTGAAGCTAATAAATCAAGTAAAATAAGAGGGAGTGTCCAAAAGCCGAAGGCCTTACTCTAATGCTGTGATGAGATGGCACCAATCAAAAGGGGCAGGGGAAGTGATTTGCACACTTTTATCTTTTCCCTCTGATCAGAAACAGTAACAGAACAGCAAGCAGACCTCTGGGAGATGTAGTTCTTCTTCCCTTCTGGGACAGGCACCCGGAACTGCAGCATTAACTGTTTAACTCTCAGTGCACTGTTATGATGTGGAATATTGATAACCAAAAATCATAAAACCATGACACAGAATCGTAGAATGGCTTGTGTTGGAAGAGACCTCAAGGATCATCAAGTTCCAACCCCCCTGCCACAGGCAGGGCCACCAACCTCCAGATATGGTACAAGACCAGGTTTCCCAGGGCCCCAACCAACCTGGTATTGAGCACTTCCAGGGATGAAGTATCCACAGCCTCTCTGGCTAGCCTGTTCCAGCACCTCACCACTCTCTCCATAAAGAACTTTCCCCCCACATCCAAACTAAATCTTCTCTTCTGCAGGCCTGGCAAAAAGTGTACTCAGGACCCTAAATTTCAGGAAGGCAAACTTGTGGCTGCTCAAGGAATTGCTGTGTGAGATCTCCTGGAAAACTGTCTTTAAGGACATAGGAACAGAACAGAACTGGCAGCTCTTTAAGGACACTCTTCTGAGAGCGCAAGAGCTTTCCATCCCCCAGCAGAAGAAATTGAGCAGAGGAGGTGGGTGACTGGCATGGATGTGCAAGAACCTGCAGCTTAAACTGAGGGAAAAGAGAGAAAGGTACAGGAAGTGGAATCAGGGTTGTGTAGCCTGGGAAGAATATAGGGACGTTGCCCACGTGTGTAGAAATAAGATCAGAAAAGCCAAGGCACAGATAGAGCTGAGCTTGGCAAGGGATATGAAAAATAATGAGAAGGGGTTCTACAGGTACATAGGCAGAAGGAGATAGATCAAGGAGAGTGTTCCCCCCTGATAAATGAGGACAGAGAACTGGCTTGCTCAGACATGGAAAAAGCTGAGGTGCTCAATAAGGGCTTTGCCTCGGTCTTCACTGGTGGTCAGGCTCCTTCCCATGTCTGCCGGGACCCTGACGCTCTAGGTATGGGTAAGAGGAGTGGATTCCATTCCATTGTAACAGTGGAAGAAGTCTGAGACCTCCTCATGAAACTGAATGTGTATATGGGGCCGGATCCATCCATGGGGCCGGATGATATTCATCCCAGGGTTCAGTGAAACATAACTGATGTGGTTGCTGAGCCACTCTCCATCATATCTGAAAAATCATGGCTGTCTGGTGAAGTCCCTGGTGACTGGAAAAAGGGAAGCATGTGTTGAGGGACATGGTTTAGTGAGAACCATTGGTGATGGGTGAATGGTTGGACTGGGTGATCCTGTGGGTCTTTTCCAACCTTGGTGATTCTATGATTCTATGATTCTATGATTCTATGATTACTCCAATTTTTAAGAAGGGGAGAAAGGATGACCTGGGGAACTACAGGCCAGTGAGCGTCACATCTGTGTCTGGGAAGATCATGGAGAAGATCCTCCTACAAGCTATGTTAAGACACATACAAGATAAAGAGGTGATTCGAGACAGCCAGCATCGCTTCACCAAGGGCAGATCATGCCTGACCAGTCTGGTGGCCTTCTATGACAGAGTGATGGCATCGGTGGACAGGGGAAGGGAAGGGTGACGGATGTCATCTACCTGGACTTCTGCAAATGCTCTGACATGGTCCCTCACCACATCCTTCTCTCTAAATTGGAGAGGTATGGATTTGAAAGATGTACTGTTTGATGGATTATGAACTGGTTGGTTGCTCACTGCCAAAGGATTGTGATCAATGGTTCTACGTCAGGGTGGAGGATGGTCAGAAGTGGTATCCCCCAAGGGTGGGGCTTGGGACCAGTGCTATTCAACAACTTAATTAATGACATAGATGATGGAATTGAGCGCACCCTCAGCAAGGTTGCAGATGACAACAAGCTGAGCGGTGCAGTTGATACAGTAGGGGGAAGGGAAGGCATCCAGAGGGACCTGGCCAGGCTGGAGAAGTGGACCCATGTGAAGCTAATGAGATTCAACAAGGTCAAGTGCAAGGTATTGCACTTGGGCTGGGGCAATCCCAGATGTTCATACAGACTGGGTGAAGAACTCCTTGAGAGCAGCCCTGAAGAGAAGGACTTGGGGATCCTGGTGGACAAGAAACTTGACATGAGCCAGCAGTGTGCGCTTGCAGCCCAGAAGGCCAACTGTGTTCTGGGCTGCATTAAAAAAGGAGTGGCCAGCAGGGAGAGGGAAGTGATTATTCCTCTCTGCTCAGCTCCTGTGGGGCCCCATCTGAAGTATTGTGTCCAGGCCTGGGGCCCCCAGTGCAAGAAAGATGCAGAGCTGTTGAAATGAGTCCAGAGGATCTCCACTAAGATGATCAAAAGACTGGAGCACCTCTCCTATGAGGAAAGGTTAAGGGAACTGGGCTTGTTTAGCTTGGAGAAGAGAAGGCTCCAGGGAGACCTCGTTGTGGCCTTTCAGTACTTGAAGGGAACATATAAACAGGAGGGGGAACAACAGTTTACATGGGTTGATAGTGATAGGACAAAGGGGAATGCTTTTAAATAAAACAGGGGAGATTTAGGTTAGATATTAGTAGGAGTTTTCCACTCAGAAGCTGGTGAAGCACTGGAACAGGTTGCCCAAGGAGGTTGTGGATGCGCCATCTCTGGATGCATTCAGGGCCAGGCTGGATGTGGCTCTGGCCATCCTAGTCTAGTGGTTGGTGACCCTGCCCACGGCAGGAGGGCTGAAACCAGATGATCTTTGAGGTCCTTTCCAACCCAGGCCATTCTGTGATTCTCTTTGTGCTTAGAACCATTCCCCCTTGTCCTATCACTATCTACCCGATTAAGAAGTTGATTCCCCTCCTGTTTATAATCTCCTTTTAAGTATTGGAAGGCTGCAATGAGGTCTCCTCACACCCTTCTCTTCTCTGTCTCATAAGGTGGTCTCAGACTTGTTCTGCCCCTACAGTGGGGGGATTTATTCCCCCATTTCCAACCTAGAGGCCCAGGGATGTGAGAAATACAAGAATCCAGGATTCCAATGTAGACTGAAGCAAAAAGCTTATTTAGTACTTTAGCCTTCTCCATATCTGTCATAGCCAGTTCTCCTTTCTCGTTTACTAAATGAGATACGCTCCCTTTGGTTGTCTTCCTCTGGCCAGTGTACGTATAGAATCCCTTCTTGTTATTTTTAACATCCCTTGCAAAGTTCAGTTCCATCTGTGTCTTGGCTTTCCTAATCCCCTCTCTGCAATTCTGGACAGCAAAAAACATGGAACACTGGACAAATTGCATGTCAACATCAGATAGAGTGAGCACTGTGTTTGGAACGCTGGAATCTTTTCTGCATACCTTTGACAGAAGTTCTTGAAAGAGCTGTCCTCTTCATATTATCAAAGATATTATCATGTACAACTAGAGAAACAAGAATTACCCCAGATTATTTTATTTAGATTTAGTGCTCAGTGTCTGTTTCCTAAGTATCACTTAGTCTTCCTGGATTACATAAATATAAAAGCTAGGTGTATGTATGCCTTCACTTTTCCCACTCTTTACAGGATCACTTCTCAGATCATGCTAGTCCATGTCCTCATTGTTTGACTGAGTTAGAAACAGTAGGAGTGTAACTTGAACAGTGCTAAGTCACTGGAACTTCTCCAAGCATTCACATTCAAGCAAAACAAGCGTCAGCAAGAACTAAAAAAAAACCTCATAGGACAACAATGAAAAAAGTCATGATAGATAGCTCAGCCAAAAGCTTTTAAGTCCTGAAAGGTCAAAGAAAAAATGCACTGAATTTACAGTATCTGCTAATGATTAAGTTCTGGAGGGTGCTGCTATACTCATTTCACTCATGCACCTAATCTCTTTTTTTGAATAGCTACAAGATAGCACCACTGAATCAGACCTTTCAGAAACCATCTGTTAGAGAAATTTGGTGTGCTAAGCTGTAGAAGTCACCAACTAAGAAAATAATTTTTAGTACTTTATAGTTTTTAATACAAAAGGCATAAGCATAGTTATAGTGAGTGCAGAGGGCAGTTGTAAGGGAAAGGACTGGTGCTATAGATTAAGGTTATGAGAAAAATAATCCTCTTTATTTTATATTTTGTGACTTGAGGTTTTTTTGTCCTTAGCTCTCCCTATCAGTGGAACACTTGAACAGTCACTGAACAGAGGGTGAGACGAGGAGATTCTTAAACTAACTAGTGTCATTCTCTTGATGTCTCAGTGAGTAGCTAGGCATGCTTACCATGCAAAGCCAAAGACTTAACAATAGAGGGCCTGACAATCTGCTTCACTGCAGACAGCTCAGATGGGTACAAAAACTCTCAGCTCCTACTCAGTGTGAGTGCAGGTAGAACCCATACAGTAATCCACCCCTTTTGTGATACAGATCCTAAGAATGAATTTGAAGCAGAAATTGTCTGGTGAATGTGCAAACACCTGAAGTTTTACTAAAAACCGCATGTTTTTTGAAAGGGAGCTCAAAAATTAACAGTAAAAGAAAGAATTGAAAAAAAAAAAAAAAAGGAAAAAATAAACTTTTGGCCTTATCTGAAATGCATTGGTGTGTAGTTTTGGGAAATTCAGAAACTGGTTCTTCACTATCACCTCCCTGGATTTTGATCTTTTGAACAGAAGATCAATAAATACATGATTTAATTATAGTTAGGGGTTAGAGCATTGGCGCTGAAGTAACAAGAGTAGATATTTAAAGAAACAATGAAAATAGACTGTATGAAAAAATAAATACAGCAAATGAATACTGTTGGGGTGCAAAATTGCATGTTTTTCAGATCTATTCAAGCATATAAGCCTTAACTACACCTTTGTTTCTTTTGCAGGTAATTCTTCAAAGAGAATATGCTGCCAGTGTCAGTGGAGTGCTCACAAAATGGAATAAAGAGCTATAAAGCTATTGCTATATATTGTAGGAAAAAGCAATGATTGAAAGCCAGAACAAAGAGGAGCCAGAAGAACCAAGAAGGCATCAAGTTTCCAAGAGGCTAGCAAAGTATTCTCAAGCAAAGGCCTTGCATACTGGAAACTATGAAGAATTACATGTAGGAGATCCTACGGTGTCCAGTTGCTTCCCTATTTTGTTTTTGTCATATGAAGCACAAATGTTTACTGTGGCTTTAATTCTATTTCTTTAACTTTTTTAAAATCCTCTTTATGTATTTAAAGAACAAATGTTAGAATATTCTGAACTCAGAACAGTTCCTGGTTATACCCAATTGAGTGCAAGTCACACAGACTGCTCACATGAGCAGTCTCCCATTGATTTCAGTGTTGCTGTACACATCCATGGATTCTACTGAAGCAAGTGTGAATATTCCTCTTGACCTCCCTGGATTTTGGCAGGATTCTGAGTCTGCTGAGCACCTGCATAGAAACACAGGACTGATGGAACCCACAGTCCTGCTGTCATAGCCAAACATGCAGTCAAGTTTTGTTTCCAACTAACACACTGTATCTTCAGAAGTTAGCCATCTTATTTTCTTACTTTATTTTAGTTTAAAAGATACTCCTGAAACTTAAGCATAACATGAATCAATCTTTAGTTTTCACTGTAAGAAAAGGTTACCCACCTACTCCCACTTTCTCCAGCAGATCATGTAGAATCCATATGATGCAATCCACATGTAGGGATAAGAGTTTCTGGAGGCTTTCCTCAGAATTGTGAACACCCAAGCCTTTGGCACTTGGCAGAATATACATTTTATGTAAAGCAGATTGCTCGTGCTCTCCTGAGGCTAGCAAGTAGAGGTGACATTACATGTGGATGTAACTCTTCTGTTACTCACTTATCTCCACTCAGTGCTCTCCAGCAAATGGTTTTACTGAGCACTGGTAGTTTATGAGGTAGCAGCTTTAAAAAATACCTAGTTCTTTAAAAGGAAAACAATGCAACAGGGAGTTCCTGTGACTCACTGTCTGAAGCTGACCTGTTATCCTTTAGCTGACTAGGATGACTTAAATGCTTAGAAAGATAACGGAAGCTAATGAGGAGCAACAGCTCTTCTTCATGGGAATATGTTCCAACTTGTTCTGTACAGTGCTCAGCAGTTCAGTATATAGCTACAGCATGTATTCCATTGGAGAGGAAGGAGAAATAGCCTTTATATTTGGGGAATTAATACCAAAAACTTCCCAGGTATAAGTTTAGGTCTGGAAGGCACAAGTACAGGCTCCCTCTGGGGGGTATCCTTGAAGCAGCACAATAATATCAGGTAACACAAGTGTATTGTTGCACTGCCAAATAGATAGCAATGAGAGATAAGAAAGAGAAAGTGGCAAGGTCTGAATACCCTTTGCATAACTCTTATAATGCATCTGGAACAAGTTCAATTTCTGGGATGTCATGGTGGAAAGGAAAACTCTTAGAAATAAAATAGATCTGGAAGCTAGATATTGGTCAAAGGCAAAAGGTCAAAGTGTTTCCTATATATCACAAGGGACGAGGGTCTGGAAAGCAATCAGAACCCATGCCTTGAGAAGCACACTGTGAATGCAGGGAATAACAGACATAAGCAACAAGGATGGTCAGGGCACTGTATCAATACCAGCACCACCAAAAAAGGGTGGAGAGTCTTAGTAATTGAGGAATCCTTGCTGGGGGGCACTGAAGCTCCTATTTGCCACCTGGATAACCTCTCCAGAGAGGTGTGCTGCCTTCCAGGGTAGTGTGTTAGAGATATTAAGAAGGCTCTACTGCAGCTCATTAAACTGGAAGACTGCTATCCTTTTATTGTCATTCAGGCTGGGTCCCAGGGTTCTGTGATAAGGAAATTAAAGAATGTTTAAAAGGACTTTGCATCACTTGGAAATATGTTGAAGGGATCAGGGGTGCAGGTAGTGTTCTCTGTCCTCCTGATGGGTAGCTGGGACCAAGAAAGAAGGAGGAGAACATGTCAGGTAAATGACTGGCTGAGGGAGTGGTGTCCTGCTCAAGGCTTTGGGTATTTCTATGGTGGGAAGGCCTTTGAGAAATTGGGTATGTGGACTACTGATGGACTCTGCCTGAGCAAGTGGGGCACAAGTGTTCTGGGGAGCAAGCTCCCTGGATTGATTACCAGGACTTTAAACTATGTTCAAAGGGGGAAGAAAGGGGAGTTAGATGTGACAGAGAAGGGCTAGGGAGTGCTGTCACTGTTGTCTCTGTTGGAGATAGCAGGGAAAAGCCTCTGAGTTTTCCCATAGGATCATGCAAGGGCTCCTCAGAGAAGGTCATGCTTCTGATATCCACCCCAAAATCTTCTTGCATCCCTCTAGATGTAGCTGCACCTGCTGCTTCCCTAAAGTGCCTGTATACCATTATGCACAGTGTGGGAAATAAACAGGATGAGCTGTAGATCTGTGTATAGTTGCAGGGCCAGCTTGCATGACTGGAATGCTGTCATGGGGGGCTATGTCCTTTCTAGGAAAGACAGGCTGAGGAAGCAAGAGGAATTGCCCCTTATGTGCTAAAGCAACTAGAATGTATTGAGCTCCAACAGGGGGAGGGTGAAGAGTGTGGAGAGCTTGTGGGTGAGAATTAAGGGGCAGGTTGGTATGGGTGACACCATGGTGGGGCCTTACTACAGGTCACCAGATCTGGAGGAGGAAGTTGATGAGGCCTTCCACAAGCCTTGCAGTCCCAAGCAGTGGTTCTCATGGGGAACTTAAACCATCCAGACAATTGTTGGGCAAGTAACATGGCCAGGTACATGCAGTCCAGACAGTTCCTTCAATGCATTGAAGATAATTTTTTGATGCAGGTGTTGGAGGAGCTGACTAGGCAGGGGATACTAGATCTTGTTCTTACCAACAGGGATGGGCCTGTTAGGGATCCAAAGGTTAGGGCAGCTTGGGATGCAGCAATCATGAGATGATGGAGTCCAAGATCTTGAGTGGAAGAAGTAAGGCAAAAAGTAGGATTGCTACCCCGGACTTTTGGAGAACCAACTTTGACCTTTTCCAGGACTTTCTTGGAGGTATCTCATGGGTGAAGGTGATGGAGCACTGGAACAGGCTGCCCAGAATGGTTATGGAGTCTCCTTCTCCAGAGATATTCAAGATCTATCTGGATGCCTACCTGTGCAGCCCGCAGTAGGGGAACTGCTTTGGCATGGGTGTTGGAATTGATGCTCTCTAGAGGTCCCTTCCAACCCCCGCAATTCCATGACTCTGTGATCATAAAGGGACTATAGTGTCCAACACACTAAGTTTATCAAGCAGCTAAGAGAGACCCTTAAATTCCTCTCATTTTTCACATTGGAACCACAGTGATATCATGACTATAAATAAAACAGATGAAAGAAGTTTCAGGATCTGCCCTAAAAGATACAAGTCTAATTTCTTGGATTTGTCTTCTATGAGGTCTTGGTTTTGAAAACACCATTCTATGACCTTGAAGTGAATACACCCCTCTGCTAGAACAACCAGACAGCATTTGCCACCCTAAAAATGGAAAAAATTGTCTGAGAAAAGAAGATGAAAGCCTGATAAAGTGATATAAAGTGATATTTCATTTGGTGAAGGTCCATACTGCAAAGCTGCGTTCAAGTAGACATATCTGAAGAAGCATTTAAAGACATTCTTACTGCACTGTTTGCTTTTCACAATTAAGTTTCTGTTTAGAGGATTGTTGGAGATCTATTATGTCAGTACTGTCCACAGTTTCATAGAAGGGCTTTAGGGATACAATAATGTCAGTCCAGCCTCTGTAGGTTTTGTACTCTGATGGATGAGATCTCAAAGTGAAGCAAAATCTTGGATCTTCCCTCTCAAATCCAGAAAAGAAGGAAGCCCAGCCACGGAAGGGTACTCCATTGTAAACTAGTGAAGAGAAGGAGAAAGTAACATCAGGAGCTAACCAAGAATTCCGAACGCTTACAAATTAAAACTATTGTTACTATGTGTCTGTGAGGCATTCTGCAGGAGAAATTGAGGTGTCTGGCTTTCCAAAAAGTAGAGAAAAGTCATGGCAATTTGAGAGCCTCAAGCAGCTAGTTCTTTCTACATGGGACAGTCAGGAGTTGTCAACTCAACTCAAAACAACTCAACCTACTTACAGAGTGCAGAAGTTACGGCTCAGAAGACAGGAGAGTTGTGTGTAGTGATGAAGTACGAACAATGAGTTCATAGATTCATAGAACAATGGAATGGCTTGAATTAGCAGGGACCTTAAACCTCACCTAGTTCCAACTCCCTTGGCATGGACAGAGTTGCCACTCACTAGATTATTGTTGCCCAGGGCCCCCACCAACTCGGCCTTGAACACTCCCATGGTTGGGACATTGACAGCTTCTTCGGGCAGCCTGTTCCAGTGCCTTACCACCCTCTGAATAAAATATGTCCTCCTAAGAAGTAATCTTAATCTCCCCCCTTTTAGTTTTAAACCATTCCCCCTTGTCCTATCAGTACCAGATTGTGTAAAAAGTTGGTGTCTCTCCAGTTTATAAGCTCCCTTTAAGTACAGGAAGGCCACTACATGCTCTCTTCAGAGCCTACTCTTCTCCAGGCTTGACAAGCCCAGCTCCATCAGCCTTTTTTCTTAGCAGAGGTGCTCCAGCCCCTCTAATCATCTTCATGGCCTTTCTCTAGACCCTCTCTAGCATTTTCCTTGTGCCGGCGATCTCAGATCTGCACACAGTACACCAGATGGGGCCTCACGAGGGCAGAATAGAGGGGTTATGGTCACCTCCCTTGCCCTACTGGCCACTCCTCTTTTGATTCAAGCCAGGATACAGTTGGTCTTCCAGGCTACAAGTGCATACTGCTGGATCATGTTCATTTTTTCATCTACCAAGACCCCCAAGTCCTCCACAGAGCTGTTCTCAAAGAGTTATTCTCCCAGTCTGTACACATATCTGGGATTGCTCTGACACAAGTCAGTACTTTGTACATGACCCTGTTGAACCTCATTATAATGGGCCCACTTTTCAAGTTTGTCCAGGCCCCTCTGGATAGTATCTCTTCCTTCTGTTGTATCAACTGCACCACTCAGTGTCATAAGTGAGCTTGCTAAGAGTGCATTCAACCCCACAGTCCAGGTTGTCAATACAGATGTTAAAGATGTTAGAGGTCCCAAGACCTCCTGGAAGATACCACTCATGACCAGCCTCCACCTGGACATAGAGCAGTTGACCATAACACTCTGACTGTGACCATCTGCCCAATTCCTTAATCCACTGAATAGTTCACCCTTCAAGTCCTTACTTTTCCAATTTAGAGAGAAGATTGTGGTGTGGGACCCTATCAAAGGCTGTGCATAAGTCCAGGTAGATGATATCAGTTGCTCTCCCTTTGTCTACTGATGCAGTAACTCCATCATAGAAGGCCACCAGACTAATCAGACACAATTTACCCTTGGTGAAGTTAGGCTGGCTGTCACTGATCACCTCCTCATCTTGAATGTGCCTTAATATAGCTTCCAGGAAGATCTATTCCATGATCTTTCCAGCCTCAGGTGTGACACTCATTGGCCTGTAGTTTCTCAGATCTTCCTTTCTCTTTTTCCAAAACATGAGAGTGATGCTTCCCTTTCTCCAGACACCAGGGACTTCACCTGACAGCCATGACTTTTTGAATATGATGAAGAGTGACTTGGGGTTTTTCTAACAAGATGAAATGTCAGAGAGCATGTTTGGCACTGTTTATCATGCAGAAGAGGGCTATTTTAGCGTCACATATCTTGCTAGCCAGGAGAGTGAAATATATGGAAATACCATGTGCAAATTGTGTCAGCTTTTTTGTAAACAAGAAAGTCTCTCAGTACCAGCCATGAGCTGAATGCTAGCATGGGAGTTTTAGAGAAGGGTGTACAGTCAACTCATTGTCTCACCAGAGAATAGGAATTAACTAGCTGTGGTTTTGAAATTACATGTCAGAAGTTCTCATCTTTATATATGTCATTAAGTATTTTCTTTCCTTCTCCCTCTAATAAAATCTTTGTTCACATTTACATGAGGCACGAACTTACTATGTATCAGATATTTTTTGAGGGACATATTCAGTTCTTTTATTGGTAATGCCTCTACATCTGAACCCAACGATTGCTGATGCTGTCTGTCAAGTTCAAGCAGAAGGTGTTAAATAACTCTTGGTCCTGTACCTATAAGGCGAGCAGTGAAATAGCAAAGTTGTCCCTCATCAAGTGCTGGCTAACATGGTAGCCTGACTGTACTACTGCACATATAGCTTAGCCCAAGTTCTGTCAGGTAAACTGTGTGTATGTAGGAAACATAATTTCTTTTTTAAACCTGTATTCACCCCCATGCTTATGCAGATGCAGTGCCAATAATCAGCCTTCAGCTCTACCCAACTTTGACATTCATGTTTACCAGTAGGACTGCAAGACATAGCAAGGACAAGCAAATAAGACTGTCAACTTACTGCTTCAGCTCATATTTCTGTTCAGACCTAGGCACAAAGGGATTTGAAAATGTAGAACTCACCAGCACTCATGTGACTTACAGCTGTGACAGAATCCTTTCAATTGTTGAGCTATCACATACCATCTTTTACACCACTGCCTTCTCTAAGAGAGTAAATATCCTAGACCACTGAAATAAACTGTGGCAGCCTTTCCTTCACCGTGTTTTGTTACGGTAAACTGTCACATATCGCTGCCAACTGTCACTCTTCCTCCAGGGATTCACATATTTTGTTAATGAGCTCACCGCCCCCTTAGCTAGCTTTGCTCATGAGAACTTTTCCAGAGCAAACATAAGTTAGAACAATGAAAGAAATACTGTATACTTGACTGGAGAGGCTCTTGGTCAAACAGGACTTTACCTGCAGTTACAATATTTCAGCATTGTTCCCCAGCCACCTGGGCCAAACCAAGCATTTCGACCTTTACTATCCTAATCAAGTCGTTACAACCTAATCTGCTTGGAAAAGGTTTTGTAGGGAGCAGTCATAGTCACGTATTCATTCAGTGCTTTTCAATTTATTTTCACAGCTCTAACAACTAAGTTTCTCTATGTTGAGCCTGCTTTGAATGCAGCAGTGAAAGAAGG
>PPHD01019136.1:0-14238 GCA_002909625.1 Bambusicola thoracicus | reverse complement strand
TGAGTAGAGATATCAAATTCTCTCATCACAGAGAGGTGAGAGAAAAGAAAATAAGATAGTTACAAGGGAAAAAAAATAGAAGGATGTTGTATTTAACATGGCTACATTTCTTCAAAAAGTAAAAGCTGATGGTGCGAATCACAAACACATAGAGCTCAAATTAGAGTCAAGATAGTTAAGATGTTATGATACTGAATTACATGGCTGTGATCATTAGGGTGTCCAAATTAACCGGGTTAGGCATTTACCTTAACTGGAGCGTGAGGTACAATAGGATTACATTTGAATTGTTTCAAATGCCTACATTCAAGAATAGCTAAAATATTTTTCTTACACATCAATGGAAAAACAAGCATTAAATGTTCAGGTATTAAATATTTAACTCAAAGGATTAATTTTAAATATCCCTCGTAACAATTTATTAAGATATAAACTTGAAAATTCTCTGAAAGATCACTCGGAACTCAAGGAATAAATGCCAAGAGCTTGGGGAAAACAAAAGTGTTGTTCACTGTCTTTTACTGCACAAATTGAATTCAAAGCAGACAATAAAATCGTTACCAAAAATGTCACAATACAAGCTATTTTTAAACAGTTAAGATGGGGATGCATATGATTTTCATTTAACTGAATATGTCATTGTTTTAATTGCCAGGGGTGCCGTAGGAAAGCTCACAAACTGGTAGAGAGCGTTGTGTAAACAGCCATCAGCAAAAATCCGACTAAACATCCAGATTATTGTTTTTTCAGGAGCGCAGGTTCTCTGGGGCAAGAGCCACGGCTTTGTTGGCGTCACATCAAGCATAATAGCTCTGCTCCCCGCCCAAGCCTCCCAGCCACGGCAAGAAAGAGAACGGATTATTGACTCTCTCAGTGCATACGGACGGACCCAGTCAGCTTTTCCTCCTGAAGAGAAGGTTCAGCATAATGGAGAGAACAACTGTCCATGTTCAAATTGCTGACAGAAACCACAGAGTCCGCCCCCCAAGCCGCTAAACTGAGCCACCTCACATGGAGCGGAGACGGAGCGGAAGAGCTGTGGTGCAGCTTCACACCACTGTTTGCTCTGGATTTGCTCTGGTTTAATTAACACTTGGGAGATTGACAGTTCATAACAACGACGATGTTTGTTTCTGCTCCTTCTACCACTACTGAAAATAAATAGGTTTGTGTTAAATTTTACTTCTGGTTCTCTTGTATGCCGTTTAATTCTCCCTTTCTGGTCTGCAGAAGAATCTAACCAATTTTTCTCCTCAGGGAAAAAACCAAATTTCCTTCTCACAAAGGCCACTGGACTCCTCATGGACTTCGTTTTCCAAAATGAATTTGCAACTGCATGTTTAATTTCTGTGCAAAATTACTGTGATTGTGTGTGAGGTGCTTAGCTAGCCATTTATGCATGTGCATATCTCATTTTCATACATAATTGCATGTAAATGAGGCATAAGAATTATGCATCTAATTACACACACATTTTTTTAAATCAACTCTATCTGTGTTAAATCGCACGACTTCTTTTTCACACACGGCATTTTTGATCCAGCCCCATTACATAATTTCTGACTGGAAAGCGACTTCAGAGACTGAAAAAGAACATCATAACCAGAAGCTGAAAGACCTCAAGAAAAAGATTCCTTTTTGTCCCTTAAGTCTATTAGTTTGATAATTCTTTATTTACCCTGTTAGGTAATCATGTTTGGTAAACGTCTTCTGCGTTTAGCAAAATGTTCACTTTGCAATTTAATTATTTCAAAACCAATTGACTGTTTTATACAGTCACTCTTATTATATTTAATGACTACCATTGCTTCTGTTTTCCTCACTACATGAAGTAAACTAATGCCAGTAAGTTTATTACAGGTAAGAATCTAACACATGGGAAGCTCAAGTACAGTTTGGGAGCCCTCTGTAGTGCAATAAAAACATTGATTACACCAACAATATTCATTTTTCATTTCAGGACCAGAATCTTTCATTCCTACCATTCCTATTTTTTAATGACAAATACCTTGTTAAAACATCAACCGACCCAAAACTCGATAAACTTCATGGTCTGGAAGCAATCAAACCTCACACTGTCTGGGCTAGAAGTCTGTGACATCTGACTCTCATTGAGAAATATACTCATGTTTTCTAATGTCTGTCACTGAATTTACCTGACAGAGTTACGAAGATCTCACTACTAGAACCCTGATATCCTGAATTGGAATTTGAAATATTGCAGGAGCATTGATAATGAAATATCTGTTCCTGATAACTGAGCCTTTCAATTATAGTCTTATTTGCAACCTCTATAAAGAAGTTCTGACACTACCACTGTTGGAAGAAAGGCTGAAATTCAGCAAAATCCCTTAAAAATCTCACACAGCTTCAGCCCAGATAAGCTCATGAAACAGACACTATCCACCCTCTCTTTTTTCTAATACTAAAAACAGCACGTGGAAAAATCGATAACAGCACCAGTGTTGAGTATGGAATCCACATTGTCACAAAAGCAAAACAGTGAACATTCGGGAATTGCCAGAGCAGCTTCATGGAGGTGGAATGAAAGCAAAGAAAGAGCCAGAGCAGAGTCCCCACACCAACTGCTTGGAACACAGTGTCCGAGCTGCCAGCAGCTTCCCTCCATCTTTGGAAGCACCAGATGAGGAGGATGACAAAACTGTGCCAAGTCAGTCTCTCTACAAATAGTACTCGGATTGTGAAACTTGAGCTTTCTGTCCCTTCTGGTTAAATCTCTTCTGGACAACCACTAACTTATCTCAAATGGCAGCAATCTCTTTTGCCCTGCTAATGGTTCAAGCACTCAGGATGATTCAAAGCAGAGAAACTTACACCATTTTCCTCTTTCTTAAAATTTAGATATCTAAGTACACATACAGTACTACGTTAACACAAATTACCTAGACTACAAGTCTAAAGGTTTTAAGTTACTTGTGAAAGCTTAATTTTACTCTCTCGTGCATATGACAGCCTTTAATCAGATAATAAGCCATAGTCGGTGCACAGCTTAAATTCACAGCAGCACAGACGTTTGCATAATCAGACCTGCTCTTCTCTTACATACACTTAAATAATATCAAACTAGAGTAAAATAAGTTAAATCATATAATTAGATATCTTATGTTTAATTAGACTAATAATAAGTAAATAACCACAAAGAAAATATATATGTAAAAGCATCAATGGATTTGTCAGAAATTTACTCCAAGGTGAGATACTCTCTACCTTTAATTCAAAGAAAGTGTAATTCATCTCAGTGAGTACCACTGAATGTCACTGCAGGGATACACACTTCAGAAGACACGTCCTCATGAGACTTAGGATATGGTACACGAATTTGTGTTAGACATGAATACTTTACATTGGACTCTGTTTTCAATATAACTCCTGATGGCAACACAGTTAAAATAAAATGAAACAACCAGTAAAATACTTTTCTTTCACACACACACACAAAAAGGAGTTGTACAAAATGCAGCTACAGTGTCTGGGTCTGTAGATTACATATCCACACATTCACAAGTCTTAGAAAGAACAGCAGGTGGTTGTATGAAACATTTTGCACCTATCAGTGGAAGATGATTTACAGTCCACGAGTTGCGTACCAGTCAACTGACGTGATGTTAAAGTCATAGTGCAAACCCATTTCTGCATGACATCACAGCACTAGGCTTTGATTCAGCTTTTTTGACAAGGCAGATATCTACCATAAAACATTCTGCAGTTTTCAATCAAAACAATATGTAACATGAACAGAAAAGCTCGTATAGGTAACGACCATCCTGTCTTTTCTGTTTAGAAAGTCCCCACCACGCTACAGACATACAGCAAGTCAAAACAGGAATCTATTCAAGGCATGAGTTAACTGGTTGTATTTGTGTAGAGCTCAGCAGAACAGGCACTAATGTGAAAAATAACAGCACAAATCACAGAACTCCCCTTATCACAGCAGAGCTGTAGCTCAAAAATAGAATTCTGTCACTAGGGGTCAGTATTAAAACATATTACCTTTATTCACTACAGCTAGTGGAATTCCATTGTTGATTCCCTCCTTCCGGATTACAAACTTACGTTAAACAATGAAAAAGACAAAACCTGTATTATGGATTATTACCTGTGTGTGTTTCTAAATTTAACATTCACATGCTAGGATGTTTTTGTATCTATTCTCATAAATTAACACATACGTTCATGTAAATATATTATCTCAGGGAATACGGGCTCTTCAATTTTCATCTGTTTACGTGAATTAGGTTCCACCAGCAGTCTTGAAAATTTATGACTAAGTTCTCCATTTTCTAATAGGCAACACTGCTAATGCTATTTAGACCTAATGTCAATAATCATTACTTCTTAATGAGAATAACAAGATCTGAAACATAAGAAAATTGGACAGTCTTTTAATCTATTCCTTGACAACCAAACCGTTCTAAAAAAATAATAAAATCTCCTGTGGACAATGCAAATCTCCCCTTAAGAAGGTGAGAGACTCTCACTATAGGTGAGCACTATCCACGCATAGAGGACTAAGGATATATTTTGAATCATTAGATCAGAATATGAATTTCGGTTTGAACTAGATGCAACACTGATTTAAATCAAGGGAGAAACACACTTTCTCCTCACTGGGCACTGCCTATAAGCAATGACTTCCCAGCCCAGCTTCCTGCTCTCAGTCTACTCACAAATCTCAGAAATCTTCAGGCATATCACAAAGCACATATCCAGATTCTGTAATAATACCTATAACTCTCTATATGAATGTAGCTTTCTTGATGTAAATAGGTCCAGAGATTCCTCTGAAGAATTCAAGAATTAGAAAATCGTGTAACATCAAGCTTTGTTGATTTTTGGATGGTATTTTACTATCTTGAATCCGGATAGGATTCTTAGAAATGTGCAGCATGACACGAATTATAAACCCCAGGAGAAATATTTTGCCAGATTGTCAGTCCAACGGGGACCACCATTTCCTGCAGTTTTTAGTACAGGCAAAGACAATCCATGCTTTCCTTTCTTCCCCCAGACCAAACTAACTGAATGTTATAAATTCTGCACTTAAAATAAACAATTTAAGACAAATATTATGAAGGCTGTTAGTTAGTTAGTTAGTACAAAGCAATAAATTTCAGAGTATATGTTTTCCTTTAGTGGTAATTCTAGTAGATGACCAGCATTCTGACAGTGCCAGATTTATGAAGCCAGCTATTAGAAATGGCATTCGTGCTAAGACAATACTGAAGGAAATGGCTGGTCAAGTTAACTAATACCTAACTGGTACACTCGATAGCTTACTTCTGTTTGTTACTTCTAAGCGATATCATGTTTATATTTAACGTGATTAGCTCACCATAAATACGTGAACAGCAAAAATGATTGGTTATACTTTAAACAGGAAAATGTCGGCAGAAGAGAAAGTGAAACGTTTGTTCTGGAGGCGGTTGTGTAACACGAAATGACTGATTTTTCTGTCCAATAGATGGCACTGCTGTTTCTTCATTTATACGTAATTCTTCAATTTGTGCATAATGAACATTATTGAAGTGGCCGCGCCTACATTTCCTGATGCCTGGACACATCCAAAAAGGACAGATTTCATAGATTCCATAAAATGGCATCCAGCCATCCATATAACTGTATATGGCTTTCAACAATGCAAGTCAGTGTTCTGGATTAAAAATTTTGAAAAGGATGCAAATAGTTGAACATAATTTTTTTCTTCCAAGAAGCAGGGAAACAGAAACCAATTGTGGCATACATCACAAGCGTGGTCTTGGAGCAGTGCACACAGTAACAACCCCAAGCCACTTTTTTACCATATGACAGAATAAGTACATGAGATTCTAAACTGCAGCATACTTCAACATTTTGAGATTTTATTCTTATTTACCCAAGTGTTTTCTGTTTTAGAAAGACAATTACAAAGACAATCAATATACAGAACCAGTAAAATTCCATCCTGCTTGATGATAAAATTCTGATAAAGTCATAATCTGGGGACATCAGTTTTTAAATTGATGATGCATTTGACTATTTTTTTAAATTTGCTACTGAAGCATGACACAACATCAGCTATGCAGCAAAAGGTTAAATGATGGAATATACTAGAAGTTACTTAGAGTAGTTTTTATGTGTTCTGGTGGAGACCATATTGAATATCCCTGTTTTCCAGTAAAATGGTTAGCACTGGACTCATGTTCTCTTCTGCTCTAGACCTTTTGTTAAAATACTATGGGGGCTGGAGTCATTGATCAGTTTATTTATTTTTGCCAAATAACAGTTGCTCGGGGACTGGTGTAAAATGACAACCTAGTCTCTGTCCCATACACTGTGAACAGGTGTTCTAATTACAAAAGCTCTACCATATTTGACACCTTTATTAGCTGTCTCAGTTGAAAAACAAAGGATTGATTGGGCAGGAGTGCAGAACTAGCCTTTCATTGCTGTGGGGAAGCACCTAGAGGTCAAGGTTAATATACATTAGTGGGGGGCAGTATTGCCCATTGCCTATGCCGCTCTTGTGTTATTAATCAGTGGAAGACTCTTTCCTAATAAGACAGCTGTTGTTGGAGCCTTAAGTACACATTTTGTTTTAACTTCTGTTTTCTTCTGTATTATAAGAAAAGCAGTAACTTTTCTTCATCATATATTCCTAAGAACAACAATTCTCCAGGAAAAAAAAAAACAGCAACAGTGTTTTGTCTACTATTTGCATTCTGTTAATACATACTGTACACAATGAATGGGCAAGGTACACATCCTTCAATCAACGTAACACATGCCACAACAGTCATAAAAATAAATACAGCAGAACACAGGTATATATGTTCAACAAGAACAAATTCTGTGATCTGTCTGAATGGTAAATAGTGAAAACACATTTATAGTAAATGGTTTTCCCGTCTGCTGCAGCCATTTTCTTGTGCCTTCTCTGGAAGGTCTTCCTGATACTCCTAGCTTTATGATTTAATATTCTTTGAGGATTTTTAACAAGAATCTAATACACGACCAATAAAAGGGCACAAGTCTCATTAGTCCAATTTGGGACCTGAATATTGTCAACATAATTATACACCAAGGTCACATCATTAAAAAGTATATCAGCATTTTCATTATATATACACTTATTTTCAGCGATTTACAAGATAGATACACAAAATATTCTGGAATGAAATATGATTACGGTAACTCAATCTGTGATGCATTTTTTCCAAACTACTTTCTTTCTCAGTTATTTGAATGTAGAATAAATATGGGCCAGGCAGGAGGTCAGTGAGCTGGAACTATACCAATTTGTATCAGCTGAGGGTTAAATTCTATATATTCATTTGTAGATCCCCGTCACACTTGGAGCCATCTACGACTTATTAATGGTTTTGATTTAGAAAAGAAGCTTTGAAGTAATTATATAGTCACATGGCATTCATCCAATATACATATTTAATGTAAATTATTGCTTCCTGATTTTCACAGAAGACCTGTGATTAGATTATCTGGTGCTTCCATATTGTAGTTGGAGCTGGATTGCAAGGAGAGAGAAGTATATGCAAGCCACCTTTACAATTTCCTGACTGCCTAGCAGGAAAAAACACAGCCTCAATTATAATTCAGGGGAACAGAGACAGCTATTTCCCTGCCTGAAGTCTCAGAGAATTGTTCTTGCAGTTCAGCTAAACAATGTCATGACTATCTCACTGGCAAAAGAAACTGAACGAGTTGGCATAAGCTGCTATACCAACTCAAAACTCTCCAGAGATTCCTTTTTCATAATGTGAAACCTCAAAGGGTTTCACGACGAAAAACAGCTGTAGCAGAGCTGAGAGCTTGACCCCTGGACTCCAGTACTGTGCTCTTTTTATGTGTGTATGACTCCCACTGACACCAAGTGGAGTCATGCACATGAGGAGAACAGAAAATCAGACAAAAAAAAAAAAAATCTACTACGTGAATCTGAAAACAGAATATTATTCTCTTGTGTCAAATTATGGCTCCATCTGGCAACATTAAGTGAATACTGGTGACTATTAGAGCTGAATCAATAAATTGAAACAAATAATTTATTTGGTGCGTTATTTTACTTTTTCACTTCAAAGAATGCTTGTGAATGGATTACAACTTCCTTGAGTATATTCCAGGAAACTTTTAAGGAATTTTATTTTATGGTTTGTTGGTTACATGTGATTGCTCATATATGTCAGACTGCTCTGTTTCTTTTCCTTGAACAGAACTTTTAATAGAGTTGGGATAACAGAACTCTGCAACTGACAATAGAATTTAGTTGGTACAATTATGTTGGAACTTACAGTCAGCTAACCAACCATTGTTAATTACTTAGGATACTGACAGTACACTTCTTTTAGAGAATGCACTATGAGCATTCTTTATTACTTGGGATGCAATAAAAGGAGAATGACAGGGTCAATATCACAATATCTGAGTGTCAACTGTCACAAATCAGTAAAAAAAAAAACTCGAGTCATCAAATTTTAAAAGATAACTTACTGACAGTGAATTTTGAACAAATACCCCACATTAAATGTCTTAGGTTATGAGGCATATTTTCGTCATATGTTCTTTTTAAAACATGACCTATGCCTCTGTTTTCATTACATCTGCTTCATACCTCTCTCTGATAGAGCAAACATTAGCAAGGATAGCATAACATTTGTAAACCTGATGAGTACCAACCAATTCCAGATGACTCGTGAGCATCACAGAAGGCCTTACAGGCTAATTCAAGAGTCCCACTTTGTAGGATAAGGACAAGATGAGATGTTCATTAAAAATCCAAACATTATCATTTGCATTCAAATTAGTGTTTTAAATAATAATTTGATTATTGCAGACTCACCTTGCATTTCTAGGACTGACTGTTGTCAAATTGGCTAATGCTATGACTGCAGCTTCTTTTACCTCTTCATCATCACTGCTTAACAAGTGTACTAGCTGGGGAATCCCTTTAAAGCAAACAGTTGTATAAATGAACATTTAAATAAACCATGACAATCCACAAAATCATAACGTGTTCCTTACAAAAAAGGAAAAGCACAGATTCTCATTTCCCACCTCACTTACCCTGGAGTCCAAATGCACGTTTGCTAGCTAAATTCTCACACATGGCAGAAATAGCTTGGGAAGCAGCAACTTTAACTCCATCATCATCAATTTCCAAAAGATTTATGAGACAGTTCTCAACATCTTCCTCGTTTAAGATTTTTCTATTTTCAGCTTTAAACAAAAAAAGAACAGTGTTAACCTGCATTCATTTTACCAGTCAGAGAGAGGACACAAATTTGATTTCATATACTTATTTCCTATAAAACATTTGCTTTTGATACCATGGAAATGAGAACATTTTGCTAACAGACACACTAGCAATTAAGAAATGTGCACAAAGGACACGATCCAAAACCCATTAGACTTCAGTGAACTCTGAATCAAGTCCAAAAGATACCTATTAAATACAGCTTTAAACACACATAGCCTATATAACAGAAAGCAAAGTTTGATTGCTGTAAGTTCCACACAATGCCTACAGGTTTGATTAATAGAGATTTTTCCATTCAGCAGATTATACTTCAGTTAATGCTGACAAAGATCAAACGTATCCACAGGAGTCTGACAAGCATGCTAAAAACCTCATTCATTCCAGAATGGATTAGATCAGAAGTCTGGAGGAAAGGTCCAAACATTCTCTTCTCCCAGTGTACAGGTATCTGTTAGAAACTGCCCCGTGTTAAACTTTATTACAAAAGCACTGGACAGCATATAAACCTTACAGTTACAGGGGTCAATACGTATTTAACCATATGCATGATCTGAAGTAGATTAATTACATTCCTGAAGTTACAGTTAATTAGTAAAATTTTAAAATGTATCCAAGAAATTCAGGACCCATGAAGCCCATATGCACGCTTGGAAATTGCATTAGTACCCGCTAATTTTTTAAGGGATCAATGCCTCTGTGTGGTCTGTTGTCTAAGGAAAATTTAGAAGGAAAAAAAAAAGAAAGAAAAATAGTGGAAGTATTCTTTTAAATAAAACTAAGTCTACGGTGAACGGATGTTAACAAACCTAAGTCCACAAAGCCAAAGGAAAAACAATATGATTAAAAACTTGTGAAAAAATAGCTCAATGCACATACTTGAGAGGGCTGTTTTTGCCTCTCTAACTCAATTTTAGCTGTTTTTAGAATCATCAGAGATATGTAATTGAAGTCAAAAAGTAAAAGATGCAACAGATAAAACAGAGAGAATTTTAAGCATCTGCAGAACCTTGGCCACAACCCTGATGTGTATCAGCAGGCTCTCAAGAGAGGGCCTTAATTGGGATTACAGACCGTTTTGACAAGCAATCAAGTATGCTGCTGGCCTGTTGCTTGCCAAAGTAGTCCATAATCCCTAATAATGATCTCTAGAGGTTCTTCATGCCTCAGTAATTTGGTTCTTGTACACTGAGTTACTTAGTAAAATACAGATTTTTTACAATTATTCATTTTTAAAAATAGCTATGTTAATGGGAAACACTGTTACATTTTAAAGATAATTTATGCCTATATGATACAAAAATAATTCGCTTGAATGTGTGAAAATAGTGGTTTAAAATATTTTAAGCAGAATAAAGAACTTTTCAAGGATGTAGAAAAACAGATTTTGAAATTACTGTAAGCATTATGCACCTATATTTAGCTAGCTAGCTAAATAGATGAAAATTATTACAATTTTAAGATCCAGGTGCCAGTTCTACTTAAGGGAAGAATATTTTATACTGACTCTCTCTCTGTTTGTACATGTTGTTCCCTTTGGTTTTTACAACAGAAAGAATATAGAGCTGAATAGCATCCTGTTTTTAAGCATTTCTCATGTTCAATGCTAACATTTACAGCCATGAATCTCTTGATCCCTAAGTTATTTGAATGCATTTATTTAATGCTCAGTAAAATAATTAGGCACATCCAACCAAAGGAGCCT
Source organism: Bambusicola thoracicus (assembly GCA_002909625.1). Lineage (NCBI taxonomy): Eukaryota > Metazoa > Chordata > Aves > Galliformes > Phasianidae > Bambusicola > Bambusicola thoracicus. The sequence continues at coordinate 3,265 of PPHD01019136.1, read as the reverse complement.
GGAGTACCAACACCTCTGCCTAGCATTTCATGAATTGACTCCATCACAAGCTAACCTTTGTTGTTCAACGTATTTTCCTGTTTCCAATTCTTACTGTAAAGTCATGATCAAAGAGTTCCACTGCCTATCCATTCATCTCACCATTGTCAATTTATGGAATTAGCTATACCAGTTTCAAATGGAAAAAGTTAATGTCAACTATTATCATGAACTCCCACTGACCTTGAGTTGAGATTGTCAACCCAGACAAATAAAAACTCGTATTATAAAACACCATATGTTAATTGGGCTACAGAACACATTTAATATGCTCCCTTTTGAAATGAATTGCATTTAGATATATGTTAAGAACTTAGAGAGCTTCAAACCAGAAGTTTGTAAGAGTGAAGCTAAACTTGAGTGATCACAGTCATCACTTTCTCCATATACAGTCCATAGCATTTTGCTGTTGTAATGTGTCAGAGGGAAGTTGGGCACTCCTTAATCAACAGTCCAAACAACCTTCTCACAGACATTTAGTAATTGACAGCATTTAACCATATTTTGCAAGGTGACTGCATTATTTGCTGGGCAAGGAAGGAATCACAATAAAATTTACCATGATAAATCTCAGTATACAAAGTAGATAGATTAACACATTCAATTCAAAACAACACTGCAGAACAAAACTAATTTTCAGTGTCAAAGGGATAATTGTGTATAAAAATGTGATCAATTTAAGCTTAAACAGAGTAGCATCCTGAAGATGCTGCTTACAATTGAATATAGTGTTTGTACCATGTAGGATATTCTGATAGAGAGAATAGCTCTTAAGTGATTAAGCCTGTCTTATAACAGCAAGAACAACAACCAAAAGTTACAAGAATCCTTTCTAAATGGCTGATAGGGGTACAAAACAAAACTGTTTGCTATGATCACAGAAGGAAAAAACTAACCATTTCAAAAGCAGACACTGCTGTATGCACAGCTAATAAGATTTAAAAAAAGAACAGCCATGCTCTATCATAGCAGAAGTACAGCTTTTCATGTAACAAAAATCAGTCTTCTTTTTTTTTTTTTCCCCAAATATGCAGGAAATATTCATAAAAGGCAATCAATTATCAAACCTGAAAAATGTGGGCTTCTGTATGGCAACTGCAAGTTCAATGAAAAAGCCATACAAGAACTTAAGAGTTATGTTTTACCACACTGGATTTACAATGAGTCAGGTATTAGTATAGTAAAAACTAGAGCTGCTGTTTAGACAGGCCTTTTGGTATATCTACAGCCACAATCCAAACAGAAAAAAAAAGGAGAAAAAAACAGAAAAAAAACCCACCATCTGCATATTAGAATAAATATTTGTTTTCTTTTTGCTTTTGCAGTATTCTTTTAAATGGCCTCAGTGCATCACTTTTCTTTCCACTGGAAGGCTGACTTCAGACCAGTAGCTCAAGGTATTTGAAATAAATTCAGTATTTCTGGGGGTCATGCTGAACAGCAATTGGATTGTGTTTCTACCGCACCACTACACACTGCCCTTTATCTAACTGGTTGTCACCAAAATTCTGCAGCTTGGAAGAAAATATTTTAAATCTTCTTCTGATCTATTTTCCCAGCTTGCTCCATCTATACCAACTGTCATAGGCTGAAGAAGAGAGCAAACCTTTATAATGAAACCACGTTGACTCCATTTGTAAAGATATATGACAAGAAGATGCATCTCTGCTGACGGTAACATTCAATGATATAAGATCATATGCCATGCTGCAATATATTATGTGTACTTCTTGCCATCATGCTTTAAAAATGTTGTGTTCAGACATGCTTCTACTAACAGCTGCTAAAATATTAGGCCACAAAAACTGAAAAAGGAGGGAAAGAGGGAAAGAAGGCTATGCTTATTTGAAAATAAATATGAAAAAGGATGAAGATGCGATAGAATGTAGTAGGAGCAAATATAAATCTATTTAGCATACTACTTACAAGACTGTCACAGGACTATAAAAATGATACTGACAGTCCTAAGTAGCATAATAAAATAACAATGCTGGAAAAATACACAAAGAAAACACTGGCATAAGAAGGTTCCTTCCTATCTTTGATATCTAAACATTAAAGAAAATAATTTTCTGTGATTTGCAAAGCTTCCAGCAGATAGAGATAAAAGCATAATGAAACAGAATACCAGGAAAGGCAGATTCTTCTCTTTTAAAATATAATTTACAATCCAAATAATTACAAATATTCAGAAAGTCAAACTAAGGAAGGTGAGAAAAGAATTGGAAAGAGAAGATGAAGAAGAAAGAAAGGAGGTCTGAAATACTGTAGAAAGGAGAGATTATTTTAGCTGTGTATTAAATCAGATATTTGTAAAATACATGTAAATTAAAACCATAACGAGATGATAGAAATATGAACAAAATATTTGAGCTCTGCAGTCATAGTTACTGTTATCAAAATCCCTTGAAAAAGTAAAAAAATTACAGAAGACAGAAGTATAGTATTTCTTACACTGCATTTTCTTATATAGCAGTACTAGGCATAAATTGCAACTCAGAAACCAATGTATGGAAGGAATTTCAAAAGAAGATTTACTTAAAAAGCATCACTGTGGGCAAAAAAATGATGAGTGTGTACTAATTCAAGATTCCTTGGTGAATTATGGAAAAGTCTATCAAAAGAACCATAGGATGAATCATTATAAAAAGACGACAATGAAACTATTTAACTCCACTGGGAATATTAATCTGCAAGCCATCTGATATGTTTTTTTCATGTCCTCGTTAAAGGAATTTGTACTTGAAATTGAATCACAGTATCATGGAAAATATCTCTAAGATCATGAAGTCCAACTTTCAAACCATCAACACTGTTCCCACTAAACTGTGTCCCTACCATCTAGGGACAGTGACTCCATCATTTCCCTGGACAGCTTGTTCCACTGCATTACCACTCTTTCTGAGAAGATTTTTCCCTAATATCTAATATCTTTGATATCCTAACATTCAATTGCCTGACATTTAGATGAGCAGTTGCATACAAAAGGAACTAAGCTTACAACTAAGTTTTAATTGATATCAATGAGAAATTATGTCAATAGAGGTGGTTTAAGATGTAAGTTACCTGGTCTCACTAAACAAAAGATGAAGGTCGTATTTTCAGACCTATGTATTTTTTTGTATTTTCCTGTTTGAGGACAGCATGTTGCAAGAACACATTACATTTAAAAATAAGTTAATCTTAAAATAAGTTAATCCTTAAATGTTTATATATGTGTGTGTAT
>PPHD01019135.1:0-14238 GCA_002909625.1 Bambusicola thoracicus | reverse complement strand
AGAACAACTACTGAACCATGAACCACGCTGGACCACCCATGGTGGTGATTATCTCCCTATCTCCCTCTTGCTTCCTATAGAGACTCCTTGCTCCTATTTTCCTATCTTTTCTACTGCCCTTCTTCCCTTCCCCATCACTCTAATTTACCTATAAAGACTCCTTGCCTCTATTTTCTATCTTTTCTATCTCCTTTCTTCCTCATTACCCCAATCTGCAATAGTGTCTGTCTTCCCCTTCCTTCATCTCCTTTATTAACATTTGTAATAAACTGGTCGGACCAACATTTGGACTGTTGTTTCTTAATCTCACGCTGTGTATACATATATGAAAGAACCTCTTCTCCCTCCTATAAATTGGAGCAAGATACTGGTGAAATGCATAAGAACCTGCATGGCCATCCAGAATGTGGCTTGTCATTCATGCCACTGTTGCTACTGATGAAATGCACCATCTGCTGCTTAACTGTGCTGACATCCGCTGTTTGATCTCCATAAATGTCAGCAAGTATTGATGAACATCAGTGGGTGTGGTTTTTTTTTTTTCAGGAATTCAGTGGAAGTCAATGACAGACCTTTGTGTCAGACACTGTTCTGTCAGACTGCCACTCTACTGCCATCTGTCACACAACAACAAAATGGAACGACATATTTGTGGAAAGGTTTGGCCTCTACTGCCATACCACCAGCATCTGCCCCTGATGTCTTGGACGAACATCATAAAATAGGAGGGATTTACTTTTGGAGCAGCCCTTGTGTGTGTGGACAAAAGAAGTGCCATATGTAGTTGCTTAGCACCCATCAGTCAGTCCCCAAGCAATGACTGCCCCCCTCACTGTTTTTCAAGCTTTTTTTTATACTTGGTGTTTTATGGTATGGAATATCCCTCTGGCCAGTTTGTGATAGCTGTCCTGATTCTGTCCCATCCCTGTTCTTTGTGTTCCTCAGCCCTCTGATGGCAGGATATCATGAAAAGCTGAAAAACTGAAATGTCCTTGGCTCTGTGCAGCACTGTTCAGCAGCAACTAAATTATTGGTGTGTTACCAATGTTGTTTTTCTCCTAAACCCAAAACATAACATCATACCAGACACTGTAGAGGAAAATATCAATACTGTCCTAGCTGAAACCAAAACAAATAGGTTTGCTAGAAGTGTCTGACCTAGTAGAGAGTTTTCCTTTGTTCTCTAAGAATGAAAGTTTAAATAGCAGTATTCCTTACCTACCCACAGTACCCCCTATCCACAAAGCCCAATCAACAGACAAAGCAAAGCATTTTTATAAGTAGAGCTTTCCAGAGGTTAGGTCCATTGCAGCATACTCATCAAACTTACTAATAAATGGGTTAACAGCTTTAAGTGACTTAAGTGAAACCAAGCAAATCTGCTTTGAAATAAGCAGAAAATCTCCAGATATATCATATTTTCTAAGGTTGCTTCTGTACTCCCCATGATGCTATGGGAATCTGGAACTGGGCCAGGTAAGGACTGTTCTTTCTTCAGTTTCTTCATATCTTAGATTATTGATAAGTTCTTTTTAAATTCAGATCTAATTTCATACAATTCCCTGACTTCTGATTTTTGGAAAGACTTGTCATTTTTACCTTGATTTGATTTCCAACAAATTGGTGGACAGTTGGTCTAGATGATCTTAGAGGTCTTTCCCAGCCTTAATGATTCTGTGATTCTAGTAGTAACTGAAGATTGTTGATACAAAGTATCTAACTTAAAAAGCGTCAAGTTTCTGATGGACAGTTTAGTTCTAGGCTGCATTTCTGACTGGACTGCTGTCAGACAGCAGTTTCCTTGACTACTAATGCAGCTTACAGTTCTGAGTTTTTTCCCTTTTCTTCTGAAGAGTTTCATGCTTTGGATTTGCAGAAATTTATAACCTAAGGGAACAATACTTCAAGGTTTATGCAGTCAGCCTTGACAATCCTCTTCCAGAAAAATTATACATTACCCTGTATGGGAACAGCTGTGATGCTGCACAAACATCAAACACTGCAAGTATTTCAGGTGCTGGAATACTTGGGGGGGAAAAAAAAATGAACTGTGTGTATTTTTCTTTTCTCTTCATCTTTCTTGGGAGAGCTTTTTCCTTTTGAAATTGTTGGTGGGTTTTTTTTGGTACTATTATGCTGAAATTTGGATATATTACGTGTAAGGAAAGCATGAGGATATGCAATCAAATTATCTGAGATACATGAGATTACAAACATATGAAGAGTAATAAATTAGACTATTATCAAATGATACTGACAGGATCTTTGGTTTTATTGGTGAAACAGAGTGAGAAAACATTTATGTCCCTTGGCCATAAAGAAAAATGAGAGATAAGTTGGATTTGTCTTCAGCAGAAGCCATGAAATTAATCATTATATTTAAAACATGCTTAAACGGACTGTAGTGGTGTCAGAATTGATTGATAACACAAAGGGGAAAAGAATACTACCTACTTGCAATTTATATGACTTCTAAGACAAAAGGAGAACCAAAATGATGGCAGATACTGTAGCAAACTCTATTTCTACTTATATGGCTCTTCAAATTATCAAGTTACAAAGAGTTAGGAGTGTAATATTAAAATAATACTCTCTTATGGCAATTACTGGAGAACTGTGGATATAAAAGGTAGCACAATTGGCTATTTACACCCTCCAGTGTAGAAAACAGAGCCAGAAAAGGACTACTAATACAAGGATTCTGCGATTCTATTATTCTATGAAGGATGTAAGCTCTTCTTTCTAAGAAGTTCTTCCTCTAAACTGTTACGTGGACACATCTGTTGATTTAATAATAATGAAATAAGGAAACACAATTTTGTTATGTCAGAAAGTGGAGACATCTGTCAAAATGCCAGCAACATGCAGGAGTGGTGCTATATTAATCCTTGAAGTTCTGATTAGCATCTTTACAGACCTCTGCATTGAACTGTGCAAATGGTATTGAGTGCCATGGAAAATAAAATCTCTTTAACCCTCAAATTAAATTATAGCAATTTCTCTGTGTAACCAATATTATTTTAAAGAAAACTTATTTTACTTTATATTGACTTTTCAAACACTGTAAATATAAGAAAGTATGGCAATATTTTTTGTAAAAGCTTAGATTTTATTACAAGTTCTTGTAGGATTGCATAAAAAAAAAAAAAACCAAACACAAACCGAACAGATACTGAATGAAGCAAATCACGTCAGCATAAGTAGAGTATGTTTAACCTGACATCTACTGGAAGAGATATCTACAGCATTATTCTATCATTTAATATAAGCATCATTAGTACACTGTACTTTAGAATAATGAGAGAGGTCCATATGTGTAATGTATCTAGCAGAAATATTCAAGATCTGAATCTTGATAGAAGAAATATAACAGACTGCAGATTGATGCAGTAGAGTAGAATTATTATTATTAGTCTGTTAGAGTTTCTTTGATCAGCAAATGAGATATTTTAATGAGATTTTCATTTGTCCCTATTCTTTTCTGTATGTCAGGTGAAAAAAAGTCTTACAGTTTAATAAAGTGACTATTTTATTTAGGTTATGGATGCTTTCTTTGAACGTTATTTCTGAATAAGAGACCTTGTATTTTGGGTAATGGCTGAAAGTCTGTAAACACAAGTTTTCATTGCACAGAAACGAGAACAGAATGCCTTCATTTACTGCTTTTCCCTATTCATGGAATCTTTGTTGCAGTACAGACTTTATTTATGCCATTAGCTGCCTTCCATCAGGTTTGATGTTTTATGAAATGTACACTGTGCATTCAGTCCTCCATAAATTACTGCCTAAAGCTTTGGCATTTTCTCCCCCTTCTGCTATGTTTAGTGATAAAACCTTACTGATTTTCTTATGTTTTACTGCAGCTTGTGATAATGTCATGTGTGGAGGAAAGAGGTAAACGTTATTCATCTTATTCATCTATTAGTCAAAAACCTTGTTGTGCATGAACATTTTTCTCTGATTGAAGTTGTTGGGCTGTCAGTCAGACTCTTATTTTGCATGATTCTAGTGTCAATGCCATGATGGAGAACTGTGTAAGTCCTGTAAGTTTTACTAAAAACAGCATGCTGGAGAGAGACAGAATTATGGACCTAACTGAACCTGCAATCAAGTGTTAGAGGGTTTATTAGTTGAGGAATTATGGAAGAGACTATTAATTGAAATTAGACATGGAGGTTAAAGTGAGTCAAAAAAGGTTTCTGAATTTCAGAAATTGTGCAAGATGATGAAATCCAGACTGTTAATATGTGCAAGCAAATGCCCTTGAGTTCCTTATTTTCTGTGGCAAGACCTCCCAAGACTACATTTCCACCACTACTCATTTAAACCTCCATAGTTCGGCTCTGCCTCTGCTAGCCCTACTACTTCATCAAATTTGGTATTATAGAAACTCAGTCCGTCAGTCATACCATAAAAATAGCATTTCCTTTTCTTTCCTTGATGCATTGGAAAATACATTCCTGGATGTTTCTGTCACTTGATTTCAAGCATGTTTTCCATCTTTCTTTTTTTTGGATGTTTAATATGTCTTTTCTCATTTTTTCATTAAAAAAATGCAGTCAATTTTGATATATTTAGGACTCTGCAGCACATTATCATGTTTTGCCTTTTGGGGTTGATATTTTTATCTGGGTTGCTGACACCAACCTCACCTGAAACAGGTGTGCGTGCACGCTCTTCAGTTTTCATGCTGAAGGCTGCCAAAAGATGTTCTACTCTTGCTCTTGTTACTCTGAATTTCTAGTACAATCTACTTTAAGTGTCATAGTATTGGTAAAATCTGTATTTTATCAAAGAAGTTTCCTAGTCACTGAAATGTCTGGCTGAACTTAAACTGAAATAACTGAACTTTAAATCTTGGAGGAAGCTGCTCTCTCGCATGACATACTTCTCCAAGTTTGAGCTTTGACATTAGCCCCCTATGTTTGTCTTTCTTTCATGTCCTTTTAACTTCTACTAATGTCTGTCCCTGTTGCAAAACAGTCATGCTTTGAGATATGATGACATAGAATGACAACAGAATGATTTAGGTTCAAAAATCATTTAATTCCAGCCCTCCTGCTGTGGGCAGGGTTGCCATTCACTGGATCAGACTGCTCAGAACCCCACCCAACCTGGCCTTCCAAAGATGGGGCATCTACAACTTCTCTGAGCAACCTGTTCCAGTTCCTCACCACTTTGATTAAAAGAATTGCCCATGGTGAAGACATGCTGGCTGTCTTGAATCACCTTATCTTGCATGTACCTTAACATCTCCTCCAGGAGGATCTACTCCATGATTTTTCCACACAGAGATGAAGCTCACTGCCTTTAGTTTCCTGGGTCTTCCCTTCTACCTTAAAAATGGGAGTCAAAAGTCCTCCTGGTGTAGCATGCTGAGGCTAACAAATAACAGCTCCACTAATTTTAGTTTCTCTATTTTGCCTACTGACTAGTCCAGATGATAATGAATTATTTCTGGGAGGTAGGCCAATAATGAGGCTGATGGTCCCAGAAGCATCTTAGTTTTACTCCTCCGGTGAATTTCCAGGCAGGGTGACTGCAACGCAATATAGTAGTCTATTTAGACAATGTCAGGCTAGTATTCAGCAGAATTCAAATAGAAACTGTAACTTAGCATGGATATATCTTACTCTGTCACATAAGCTGCCTACTCACAAATTAATAACTCTTTCAGGACTCTGGCACTGTGATATCTAGGAAATAGTGTTCTTACCTGTTCCATGAAACACAGGGTAAGTCCCTTTTTCCCACTGTCTCTTACAGTGGATTATACCTGTTGTATTGAAAGGTGTAGAAGAAATATATTTTTCTTGTTAGATTTTCCAACTGATTACTGAATTTTTTGGTGAGAGGTCTGAGAGGAAAGAGGAAGATTGAGATGTGGATGTTACTTCCATCAACTGGGGAAAAAATATCCAAAAGCATGTGTTCAGTTTGAGAATCTGGTTGAGAGTAGCTATCCATGTCCTCTTCCATTGGAAAATATGAAAGTACTTACTTGCGCAGTGTCTTTTTATTGCTTGAGCAGAAAATTTAATAACCTAAAGTTGATGACTTATTTAAATGGTAGTGATTATATTAAAGATGTGTGCTATCATCAGTAAGACATTATTATTGTCTAAATTTCTAAACTCTGTTACCATCACAGCTGAATTCTTAATGGTAATTTCTGTTATCTTTCTGATTTCCCGGTGTAATTAGGACTTTGCTAAAGGTAACAGAAATGTAAACCTGTCTAAATAGTAATTGTCAGACTAATAATTGATATAGAATGTTTTGCACTTGACTCACATTACTTTAATCAAATGTTAGAATACACACAATTTGGCAGGCAATTTTCTCCAGAGTAAGTTGCAGCATACAGCTCTTTACTAGAGACTGTATTCTCCTAAAACCAGTGAAACTATTTCCTCTTTGCTCTTTCACTTAGGTTTTAGTCATTTGCATGTCTTTGAAAGAGCACAAATATTTGAAATGCCTTTTCCGGTTCTGAATGATTTCCTATCTTAATCCTTTTCATCATAACTCTTACTCAGATTTTGTTACTCTTCATCCCTCCATTAATTTTGTTTCTTATATCTTGTTCAGTGTGCCATGTTATAACATCACAGCAACAGTATTGCCAAAGGCTTGCTTAATGAAACTATATTTTCAAATTATAATTAAAGATTATTAGAAAAAGGTTATTTCTGGATTTTGTAAAGGAATTATCAAATTTAGAGATAGAAAATTTTCCTCATTAAAAAAAAGAAAAGATTATTTAATGGTTTTGATGCATTTTAGAAATCAAGTGTACAAATGATTCTGAAATATAATTTCCTGCTTTGCTAGGCTTCCAGAATCCATTTTGTAAAGCTTTCCGTTAGCATTGGCAGTTGCTTTAATTCTGTGATTTCTTTCCTTTTTAATCAGCTGCCAGAGAGATATACCAATGGACTGTAGAGATGTATGTAGCATAATCAAGGTAATAGTTAAGATGTTTTCAAAAAACTTGGCATCTCAGTTTACCACGGAGATCTGTCTGATGGTGTAGTACTGACTGTATTCAGTCTCTATTGTGGATCAGAGATGAAAATGAAAATGATAGAGGGCTTGTGCTATGAAATCAATCAAAAATCTCTGGAACGGCCCATGGAGTTGCATAGTTGCTAGCGAGTTTTGATTGTAAAGTCAGGAAGTTTACTAAAAGTTGTACTTGAACATCTGCTTTCTAATTGTTACTCATTAACATCAGTGTTACAGGAGAAGCAGTAGCCTTATAGGGAATATCTTCTAGCTTAAACCGAAACAGCTTTGGCTGCAGAAGAATGCGCGCAATTGGACTAGATGACTTTATCTAGGAATTTCAGCTGGGATGTTTATCTGAAAAACATTCCTTCCATACAGCAACATGTATGAAACAGGGTTTTAAGTGAGAGTTTTAGGGTAGAAAGAGAGAATCAAACTTGTAATTAATAGTAGTGATAAATGATCTCTGATTCTAAGCCGACCAATGGAATTAGCATGAGTTAGCAAATGCTCTTCCTTGTAACTGAGCCATGAGTCATTAGAATTATGGTGTGCTATAAAACTTAATTAGCATTAAAGTATTCTCTCAGGTGATATACATTTTAACAATTCTGTATTAATAGCCACATACCACAAGTCCATTACAGATTTCCTGGTTTAGATATCTGTCCTCAGTGTTTAGAACCTGTCTGAATTGTCCACAATGAATGGCAAATTCATCCTGCTTTTACTAAGCTTCTGCATAAAGTAGTTTCACATCCTTTTAATATCTAAATTTTGGCTGGTTGAACAAACAGACCATCAGGAATAGTCAGCATGGATTTATGAAGGCTAAATCATGCTTGACGTAATTGCTTTCTACAATGAAATGAGGAAGAGGAAGCAGAAAGAGAGAGATGTGCAACATACCTTAATTTTAGTTGGACCATCTGCCACAACATTTTCTCTTGGAACCTGAGAAAATATGAACTGGAAATTAAGTGGATTGAACACTGACAGAATATTTGTGTTTAAAATGTAGCAATCAGTGCATGAGCATCCATCTGGTTGCTGTAAGCAGGGTGCTCTAGGGTTCAGCACTGAGACCAGTTATTTAGTATCTTCAGCACTGACTTTGGTCACACGTCAGACTGAACTCAGATCTGTGGAGGTCAGCAAATGAAAGGAAATAACTGACACATCAAAGAGTACAACTTCAGTCCAGAGGGATGCAGGGAAATTTGTGTGAGCCTACAGATACTGTTAATTTAAAGACAGGAGATATGAAAATATCTGTACTTGGGATGGAACAATCCCATGCATCAGTACAAGGCACTGGATGACAAACAGCCCTGGTGAAAAGGACCTGCAGATAATTGCATATGACAAGCCTAATATAAATCAGCAATGCATTCTCATCTGAAAGAGGGAAAAACACTCAATGGATTTCCTTACAACAAGTAGAATTGAAGAGGTTTATTCATCTCTACTCATCAGTGGTGAAGACACACCTGGCCTACACTGTCAGTTTTTCATCTTTTTCTTCCATGGGGGAGAAGAGCCCACCATTTAGAGCCTAAGACACATTACAATGAGAAGAGGCTCAGGTAAGTAAGCTTGTTTAGTCTAGAGAAGAAAATTCCACAGCTTCATCAAAGTGTGGCTTAAGCAATGAACGCAAACTCTTCTCTTTAGAGACGAACATAAGCAAAAAGCAATAGCCTCAAGTTGCATGTTGGAATGTTCAAGTTGGACACTTGGAAAGAAAATTTGCACTTATGGACTAGTACTACAGTGGAACAGATATCTTGTTCTTAAAACTTTTCAGAGACTGCTATTCAGTGTCTCAGCTGACACTGGGATAGACCCACTCTGATTAGGAGTTTGGACTCTCGAATTGCCTGCCAAGCAACATTTGTCTAGTTCTGTCAATTTTACTTCTGTTACTACTACTACGACTTCACTGAATGACAAAGATTTTTTTTTTTTAACTTTATGAATACATAATTTTGTCTACAGTCCTGCTAGGCATGGCTTTTGCTGCTCATGAATGTGCTGTTTCTTGAAAGGAGACAGAATTTCTTTCTTGTTGACAGATGAGGCCTAGAAACATTGGTCATTGTTTTGAGATCTCTTAATTAGCAATAATTTTAAAGACTTTTCCATACTAGGATTAATATCAAAGTCAATTTATGGAACAAAGCTCTGCATCTGGAATCAACTAGATCTTATACTTTCCACCTTGGTCAGATTTAGGTCACACTAAATCTGAATTAGCAAGTTAGGTCTTTCACAGTAGTTGCTCATTATGTCACTAAAAAAAAGTATAAAATCTTTTAAATCTTCGCTTTTATATGTTTGTTTTCAGCTGATAACCTGACGCAGAGAAGTAGTTAAAAAAGATGGAGGTAAAATACTTAAACAATCCCTATGGATATAGGTGTTTTTTTTCTTCACACACCCAATTCAAAAAGAAAAATACATGCCCTGAAGACAACTTTAAGAAAGTTTCAGCACATTAGGGAGAAAGATGAAGGACTACTATGTAACTGTAAATGTTACGTACTAGGCCAATGTGAAATTTCTACTACTGAGCTCTTCTGACTGTGGTCAGGATACAGCACCCTTTTTGTCTGGGTCTGTAACAGTAAGGTTTACTGTAATGAGGTAAGACTATAACTGAAGTCCCACAATTTTTTAAGACATTTTTGCCAGACAGAATGAAGCCTCTTCTTGTCCAAACAGACTGCTGCTAAATTTTCCTGCACAGTACCATTTTTTTTTTTTTTTCCCTAATACGGCAGTATTTCAATGCAGCTACTTCTGGTCGGTCACAGCTTTTAGAAGATTAGAAGTTGACATTCACCTACTTACTGTAAAGTGCAGGACATGTGCATCTGAGTGGTATTGGTGGCCTACCACAAATTAGAAAGCCTGTGTTTTTTACTCTTTCTATCAATCATTACATTTGCTACTATGAGTGAGCCACAGCATTAAGCAGTTCAGACTTCTATCAGTACTATATAAATAAACATTGAGGACAGTCAATGTAATAGTCACAGTTTAATGAAAATTATAAACAGTTTTCAGAATGATTTTGGTATCTGTTTCTGAACCATATTCATCTTCTTTACAGCCACCTACTGAAGAACATAGAAAATGCTTTTAGAAGGTCTAAAAATCTCTCTTAGTGTGGCAGTGGAAAAGCAGTATGAGTTTCAGAAGATACTACTCTTTCATGTTTTTTACATACTAGTTACCAAAGAGGTGCCATTACAAAGCACTGTTTTGTAGCAGTTGGAAAGTTCATGGCCCTAGGGTCAATGATTTTTTTTTCCCCTGCGTTTATCCTCTCTGACATTAGTACATCATACATTCCATTTTCTGATATTCTGGATAGGAGGATCAGAGATGGTCTTCACAGCTTATTCCTAACAATCTCACTTGCATGTTGTGTGATTTTTAATTTTCAAAATTAAAATCAATAATGTATCACTTAAATGTGGACAAATTTAAAGTTTTATGAGGGCAATGTCATGTTATACATAAGCAACAGTTTGTTCCAGAAAGTGCTGGAACTTCTTGTTGAGTGAGAACATTCTTTTTTTAGGATGAACAGCTTTTGCCTATGGTGTTTCCTCCGACTGTTTATAACACTACATATTAAAAAGGATGGGTTATGTGAGGACAAAGACTAACAAATAGAGGAATAATCCTTTGCAAACTGCAAAGTGATTTAGAATGTTTCTGAAGCTTTTCATGAACATACTGGAAATATGGAATGATAATTTTGGGAGGATAAAAAGTTGTTTCAATTGCTCACTTCAGAGTGTCAAAAAAATAGAAGGTTTTCTAAATGAATCTAAATTGAAATTAATTTGATATTTTATTGAGCACAAAAATGTGTAGTAGATTTGACATTACGTTTTAGGTCTGGATTTTTAGTTTGAATTTTAGGTTAACTATCCTACAGAAAAAGATGGATGCCATATATCTCACTATAGACAGGGCAGGAAAGAAATTAGAAAGCATTTTATTTCATTTAGTATTTATATCATATACTGATAAGAGTTATTAACCTTTATGAGTTATACTGACAACAAGCTTTAATTAGTCATACAAAAGTAAATCTGATGTTACAGAATTAAAACTAGGACAGAGTGTCAAATCCTGTGCAGTCAAAACCATGTTAAAATACTGGCCTGATATGATCTAAATACAATTTTTTTGAAAATTCATAGCAGCGTAAGTAATGTGTTCTATTTTTGCATCCATTATTCATTGTGTAAGACATTATGCTTTTACAGGGGGGTGGTGATGTACATATTGCAAGACAGAGAATTAATAACCTTAGGCAGTTTTTATCTACATGGAAGTACTATTCCCACTTCTAAATACATCGTCATCACTAAACATAGATATCTAGAATTAGTCATTTTGGTAGCAACAGAATATTCTCATGGTTCTTGTCATGTTTGAATGCTGTTGTTTAGACATGCATGTGGTGAGGAGACGGAATAAGCAAAATGAATTTCTTCAAAGACAAGGCAATCCAAATATTTTTCTTTCTAGAAGAGTGTGTGGCTTAATTATTTCACTATTCTTCTTTGAATGCTAATTACATTCAGTTATGCAGTGTCCAATGGGAGTATTTATAAAGATGCCTTACAAACAGCTTGAAAATATACTATGACAAAAAGATGGAAAACTATTCATTTGGAATAGAACCAGTTGTTCTGTGAATAATATGGTTTGTTTTAATTTTTTTTTTCTGATGGACGTATGTTGCAGGCGTTATTGGGGCTACACGAGGTGTGACGCGATAGGACCTCCCCTGCTCAGTGGTGATTGGACAATGCATGCTTAGTGGGTGTAGACGGAGTAGGATGTGAGTCTGTTTAAACGGATGCCATGTGCTAATAAAGGCCATTTGCTACATCCTCATATTGGTGTCTGTGGAGCAATGGTCCTAGCAAGTGGAGATTGCTAGCCCCCGGTGGAACGTGCCTCGGAAGCGGGTCTACAGACTTAATCTGTTGAAATCTTTGAAAAAAGGAGGGGATGAGCCTCCTTCAGAATATGAGCATATGCTGAAGCATATCAGCATATGAGCCTTTGGAACCTGCAAAGAAACCCTGAGAATTTGGTCTATGGCTCCTATGTTCTGAGTTCAGTTGTAACTTTTACATAGAAAGTGTTTACATGCCATGAAGCAGAAAAAGCAACTTTTCTCAAGTGCTTTTGCAGCCATTGAAAATAGGCAGCTTGGAGGACTGGACAACTGGAAATATGTTGCTATAGCCACCATCATTTTTTGCCACAACTAGGTCTGGTTAAATATAACTTGTTGCATGTAGCGGGTTGTGTGGGCACATTACCACTCTCTGCTCCATTGCTTATTGTCAGCTAATGGATATCTGAGAACTTTTTATCCTTCAGTGGCTGTGCAACATTTAGGATGGATTCTGAGAAACCTGAATCTCCATTTGACTTCTTTGGGGTGCTATAGCATTGCAGAGTAAGCACAAGACTCCCATCTCAGCAGTCATCATTCTTGTCAAGATCTAGAATGAGTGTGTTCAACTGTGCTGTGATAAATAGCAGTGGTGCTGCTAGGACATGAGAATTTATTTCTCTTTCTGTAAGCAGCAATATACCTAACTGTAAAAAAATATCCTGACTCCAAGGATACTTCTGTTTGTCTGTGCTATGCTGCTTTTACAGTACAGTGCTGTTCTTTCAACCTGTCCTATTAGATTTTTACTTTGTTTAATAAGATGCTTATTTCTGAATGGTAAAAATGAGTATGACCTAGCTTGATGGTTAGAGGATCTCTTAGGGAAGGGGGAGACTTGGATGCCCAGAGGCTTATTGATCAGATGCTCACATAATATTTGACAATGTTACCAGTAAAGATGAGCCAGAAAGTTTCAAGTTTTGTGAGAGGTAGAAAACGAAGATTCTAATAATTTTTGACAGTAGATGAAACCAGTCTGAATCTCACATACATATTTTTGTTCCTATTCCTATCAAGCTATTATGTGAGTCACTCACTTTCCCCCCTTTTTTTAAAGTTGAAAATTTTTGTTTTTTTAAAACAATTCATTAAGACAAAGGAAAGAGTTCCAACTTTGCTTCAGCTCAAACCTACCTGCTAAAATAATGAAGCAAAATTAAAGAAATCCACTTCATTCAGGAAAGTTAAAGTGCTGCCTGAACAGAGAACATTAATTCTGTGGATCTAAATCTGTCTTTCTATAAAACAAGAAATTTGTCAGTTAATAATTAAGTGCCCTTTCTGCTTCTTTCCTACAGATTCCTACTACATGTAAAATTAACCATGTTTGTGCCTAGGACACTGTGTTAAGTAGATGTTTTCCATTTGCATGCCATCCAGGCCACCTGGAAGGCTGTAGCTTCTTTTTCCTTGTCTGCAGAGTAGAGAAAACAATAAACAAAAAAAGTGCATGGAAGACTGGCTGGTGTTTTCTCTGCTTAATAACTTTGGGTGGTTTTCAGCAACTGTTCTATAAAGAACTGTCAAATAGCTCTCCTGAACAGAGCAATTATCTGGATGCTGTGCAGTAGATTCTCTCTAGGCTTCTTCAGGCTTGTTTCCTGTCTAATGATTTGACATCGATATACCCTATTCTCTCATTTAGTGTAATTCTGCCACTGAACTTGTTACTGATCTAATGAAACAAATGCACTGCAAGTTTCCTGTGCCCATGGTGTACCTAGTAAAAGCTTTGTGGAAATATGGAGCACGTAAGAAATCAGAAATCAATAAGTGTTTTTGTAGAATAAATAAAATATTGCTAAATGCATAACATTGATCTTAATACTACAAAAGCTATGTAATGACAATTTCAATTTACAATAAAAGTGTGTGACATTTATCCAGATGTAAAATCACTTTTTCAATAAGTGGGATGGCAAAAATTTTGGTTCATTGTCTAGAAGAGAAGCTATGAATAAGACAAATAAATGAATTTTGGGACAGGTTTTCTGGATAATAGAGAAATGAGTGAGTACATAAGTATTCATTTTACTTAATATTCAAGTTTCAGGTTTGCTTGCTATATCAGTGAGAATCTAATTTCAAATTTCTATGAACATTCTCAAAAATTCTGCTGCTGACAATATTGTTATAAGAAAATTCACGTAAAAGAGAGGCAATCTAGATATTTTGTCCTGAAGTAGAGTGGTTGAAGTGTCATAGTCTACATTCCTGCTCAATATGTATAT
>PPHD01019134.1:0-14238 GCA_002909625.1 Bambusicola thoracicus | reverse complement strand
GATTTCTAAAAGCAAAGTTAGTCTCTGACCACTGTTGAACTCAGTGGAACTATGACAAGGATTGAGTGAGCATGCTGCTCTCTCCCCTCAACTCATGTAGGCAGCTACTGAAGAGTCCAGCTGGTTCAAAGACAAAAAGGCATGCCAGACCTCCAAACAAACCTACCACAAGCAAGAGGCTCAGCGAGACAACGGACTCTTTTAAACCCCGAAGAAGTTCTGATTTGAATTTGCTTCTCCTTGACTTTAATACAAGCTTTGGATGAACCAGAAAGAACATCACAGACGTTCAACTAAGAAGAGTATCAGTGAGCTAGGAAGATCCTACTCCTGCAAAGAAATGATCCAGCAATACTTTGGACACCTTTTCCTATCCAGTTAGATACAAAATAAGAGGTTGTACATCTATTGCCGTTTAAGACTCGTCTCTTGCAAAGCTTGACAAAACTAAACTAACGACCATTAGAAAACAAGGGTCAGTTAGTGATAATTAAGTAGCATGGGGATCTATTAAAAAAGCTTTGGAAATCAATGTTTACACTGTGTAGTTACAAATTAACTGCAATGGGCATTGTTGAGAGACCATTTTTATGAGACAAACACCAAATGCGTGCACATTAGAAGAGTTCTACCATGATTAGAAATCACAGCACAACTCATTTTATCCCATCCCTAAATTAGAAACCTAATGCTTCAGTTTATTATCAGAAGGAAATCCTATTACACTCAACATTAAGACACAGAAAAGCACTACTTCTATATTGCAACTCTGCAAAAAAAAAAAGTGGTTGGAACAGAGCTACTCAGTTACAGCTCAATGCTTCAGTGATTTAACAACTTGAATGAATTAACATATATGGAGTTAAACATCTAAGAATTCTCCGATGACAGTGATTTTCAGGAAAGAAAGAAGCCAAAGCAGCGGTGCTGGTAGTGATAAGTGCTGAGACCTTTGGAAGAGCTAAAGCCCTCTGAACGCAGCACTTTGAGCAAGAACCTGCCACTTGTTGGCAGCTGAGCTAGCATGCAAGGAGTTCCATATTCCATGCTGTTAAGGGGTCACTCCAAGCCAAGAGCCCTAAAGAGCTTACTATGAATTGTGATCCGATTTCTAGCTGATCACTGCTGTTCAGCACAAACCCCTGCACCACAGCACCTCCTGGGAGAACTTCCAAAACGCAAAGGTTTGCCAAGCTTCCTTGGGGAGCCCCATTCAGCTGCGCCCAGCTAATGGGCAGGGTCCAGTACATGCAAGCAGTGTACTCCCTAATCAACAGCTTTGTCTCAGGTGTCCTGTGCTGTTGGCTGTGTCCTTTGGACAACTTATAGCGTGGTTAGTTAGCAGAAAGCTCCCTACTGGCAGCCACTCTGATACAGCTACCACCTACAACTATCACCATGTATTTGCAATTTACACCTTCCCACTGCCCTCTGGAATTTGGAAAACATGAATCTATTTTCTCTACAGCAGTGCCTGCAACAACTACCCAGAATGATCATGAAGCCTCCCCAGTGCACGCCTTTTCTGTTGTTTCTTGCTGTTACTATGCACATATACCATTTGTGAAACATTACCGGTCCCTGGCTACAAAACCACATTCAGTTTTTGTTCAGCCTTGTTTACTTATCTCACCAAACCCACACAGATGATATCAGTCTCTGCTAACACAGGTGTGACAATCAACTGCAACTGAGCAGTGCCAGACAGGCAGTAGATGGGCACTGCCCCCTTTCTGGTGGTATTTTGATATTACTTCCCACTAGGGAGACAGGTGTAGGCACTGGGAACCAGCTACAATAAACTTAAACTTGTACTAAACTGCTCTTACCTACTGAACTGTTGTTCATTGAGACACACACACCCATATATATGTATAAAACCCATAGTAAAATGATATTAGAGTATTGTTCCTTATAATGCTATAGTGCTTTCCAGGAAAGGCTGCCTTGTGAGATGAAAATGGCTGCAGAGGACTCCCACATCAAGCTGATGCAAGTTAACTTCCTTCTGGAGGAAGAGTGCTTTCCACTAGCATACATTCCTCCCTTTAACATCACCTGCATTACTGACTGGAGGGAGTCTGAGATGGCTCACACCACCTTCAGGCTTTCTGTATCTTTAAATTATTCTCCTGCAATGGGATTGGTTTTCTTCATGCCTCAAAGAAGTGGTATCTCAATCGTTTTCAACTGAAACAGAGACTGAATAGGCTGTGCAAATCATTTTCTACTAGGACCTTAATTACATCCTGCAGTGTCTCGTCCTCAGCAAACTGCTAGGAAAAAAAAAGTCTGCATTTCATTTGAGAACTAAAAGGGCTGGGATTTTTTTGTGTTTTGTTTTCCTCAATTGACATATACATAATCTAGCTTGGGACTTTGTTCCACAGCATTTTTGTCAAAGGCTCTAGAGAGCGTGCCTGCAAATACTAAATCTCTCTGAGGTTCGCATTCAATTTGCAAGTTATACAACTCCAGCTAAAGAAAGAGGCATTCTGTTTGCAGCAAGGTGTTTTCCAGATCCCCACTGGCAATGGCAAACAGTGATTTACGATCAGCCTTAGTTAACATGGCCTCTCAAACAGGTCTTAAAAAGCCTTTACAGCCGTGGCCTAGTGCCAAAGCCTTTTCCACAGGAATACAGTCAATTTTAGTTCATACCGGTGCCATATGATGCAACTGCAAAGGCAAGCAGTATAATATTGAATGCATCCTCTTGATGAAGCAAGGGACCCAGCACCTGCTGAATCTACCATCATAGGTCCATACATCCTCCTGTTGGTTGTTCACATAGGGGTGACTTAATCCCTTGGCTAGCTGAGGGCTGAGTTAACGACTCCCTTTTCTGACAGATTCAGGGTTTCATCAGGACTGAACTCTGGGTGCTCCTGCACTTGTTTTGCCCAATTCAGTAGCTCCACATGCCCTGCAGAACTGCGAGTGTTTTTCAGTCTTAGGTTGAAGTCTCCAGCCTTTGCTGGCTCTCATTCTGGTATGATGTTTCTCATGCAGTGCTTCAACTGCTGTAATTAGCATCCTTTGCATAAAGCGACAATATTCAATAGCAAACATCCCCAAGCCAGCTACTGCAGATGCAACCAGATTTCCTGAACCATACCAGTGAGAGTCCAACACCACCTCCACAAGGTGTAGTGTTAGAGGACACAGCTTAGAGCCAGAGCAAAAATAAGCTTCATGAGTAGCTCCCTAAAAGCCATGTTCCTTACTAAGGGAAAGACTGGGCCCAGCCCCACAAGCCTCAATGTCAACCACAAGTGTTGAACCTCAGCCACCTGTAGAGCTTCCTTCCTCCCTCCACTGAGACTAACACTCCTGTACTTGACTAGCCCCACTGATGACCAAAAGTGTAATCTACAGGAACAATCATATTAGCTACCTCACACCTATTGGAAACTTCATGTCTGGATATTTCTCCTTTTACTAGCACCCTTTTTTTTTTTTTAAATCCACATATAAACCTTCTGTAGGTCTCCATACCTCCAGAGAACTTCAGTGTAGGTAGAACCAGCCTTCACTTACAGTACTGTCCTAGTCTTTATCATGTGTAGAGACCTAGCATTAAGGAAAAAAGTCACTCCATTCCACAGCCGCATGCTAACTGCTTGCAAGACAGCATAAACTGGTATATAAGACAACCAATTCAGCTACTGAATGAATCTTGTAAAGGTACCGGGCCCAGATGCTGAGGCACAGTGATCCTCTTACAGCATACCATTTTGATAACACGGGAGAAGAGGAAGGTAGATTAAAAAAAACAACTCTGAAAGTTGTAAGAGGAGGCAGTGATGGAATTTGGCTCAACTAATGAGCTTTGGAAGTGGATAACACTGTGCCACCTCAAAAGCACAGTGACAGCAAGTGGAATAGGACCAATAAGAAAAATTCACCATTATTCAAGAAATTCACAAAACCCAGTACTTTCATTTAGCACAAAAAGATGAACTAAAGGAGAAAATCCCCCACAAGCACCCTTACACAAGCAAACAGTAGCAAGCAGAAGAGACAGATTATAGCTTTGAGAGAAACTCAAGATCTAGAAAACATTTTCTTTAGACCAGCCTTATAACCAGCTTAGAGAACTATCACTCTCCCAAGCACCCTTCTTTTAACCTATGCTGAATATGTAAAGCAAGGACACCAGACTTACAGCCAAGTGGTTTTCCACTCCAGGCACATGGAACATGATGAAAGTAAATTTGTGGGTGTTTGCACTTGATTTGGCAGAGAAAAACTGAGGGAGGGAATGTGATTGAGGGAAGGTATCAAAGATCAGAGCCAGATGCTCCTTCACAGAGCTCTGGACTTGTAGGAAATTAAGAAGGTAGAGAAGGTGAGGCAAAGGGTGTGTTTGAAGTGAGAGTCAAGGGGTTCTAAGGCCTACGACCATCCAAAGTGCTTGGGGGAAACTACAGCACATGCCAAAACCACACCACATTGGCCTGAGGTGCTTTCGTTACACAAAGCCTGGGAGAGCAGAGACTGTAAATGTAGCTTCAAAAGGAGCTTCATCTTGAAGTCTTAGCTCTCAGGGCCTATTAAACATTTATGTTGAATACCACTCCTACTCTTTGCCTCAGAGAAAGCACCTGAAATAACCTTTGCTACAGAGCAAACTACAACAGTTCTACCAGCTGTGTAACAGACTAGTGGGGAGCTGTGAGAAACAGCCAGAAACAGTGTTGGAACAACACGCTAATGACTCTATTAAGCAAGCTGGGAAAGAAGGAAGAAAATCTGGTCTGGAATCAAACGAAGACAGAAAGCAATGGTAGGAAAAAAATGGGCAAGTTAGCTTTTATAGAAATGCCTAAAACTGAATGATACCATTGGAGGCACATATATAAGTATCAGCAATTTTTCTTTAGGCTACCTTTCGTTCACACTTTTTAGGGAATCTTCAAACTAGCCTCTAGCATGGATGTATCACAACTACAGCTGTGGAAGGGTCAGTGGAAGAAAACGAAAGGAGATTCTACACAAAAAGGAAGACAGAAGGTCTCTGGCAGAAGCTGGAAAGAAGTGATTACTTCCCCGATTTGCTCAAAAATTCTTTGCCTGCACAACATGAGTTTGGGATGAGGCAGAGCTACTCGGGCTTTTCATTCTAGGAAGCTGTTACTACCAGTAGCAGATAATGCGTAATTCCTTCAATCCCTGGTAGTTCAGTTGGAGGACAACTCCAGCTGTACATTCAGAAGGTTGTGCTGACCCTAGCAGCTTCAAAGTAGGTGTTCAGAAACCCCTTCAAAGTAATTTATTTCAAGGGTTGCACATATAAACCTCTAGTCTTCGTACATAGGAACCCATGCCCTCCAGTCACAAAATCCACTGCTGATATTAGCATCTACTTCTGGCCTTCCACAGATTCAGCCTACACATGGTGCCCAAGTTTATCAGCTCTATGACATTCAGAACTACTAGTCTGCACAATTTATCAGTCCTTAGAAAACCCTCACACTCCTCCTCAGCATATGCCTTTCACCACTGGCCTGCTGATAGGTAACTATTTCTTCAGTCTAACCTACAGATACCTACAACCTCACCATCATTGTTATAAAAAAACTTCTTCCTTATATCTAGTCTAAATCTCTCCTGTTTCAGTTTGAAACCATTTCCCCCATCCTATCACCACAGACCCTGCTAAAGAGAGTGTCCCATGCCTTCTTACAGCCTCCATTTAGATGTTGAAAGGCCGCTCTCAGGTCTCCCTGGAGCCTTCTCCTCTTGAGGCTGAACAGCCCCAGTTCTCTCAGCCTGTCCTTGTAGGGGAGGGATTCCATCCCTGGGATCCTTTTTGGGGCTCTCCTCTGGACGCATTCCAACAGGTATGTGACCCTAAATGTAATGGCTCTTCCCCCATGACCGTGAGGCCAGAGCACCTCTCCCTGGGATCCAACAGCAGCAAAAGCCGATCAGGGCTAGGAAAGGCAGCTTAAAGATCACACTTTTATACACAGACCCCGTGAAGAGCAGACAGACTTTTCCACACTCTACCTTGAGAAGAAGCAGCAATCAAACTCACGCAGGACAGCGTCTGCTAATGCCCAACCTTTTTAGAGGTGCGGCGGCGGGAACTACATCTCCCATCAAGCCGCACCACAGCACGCACCTCTCAACTCCCGCCGCCATGATTGCTGGGCCGGCGGCCGCCGCCATTTTTGCTTAGGGAGTCACCGCCCCCCGGCGGCGGGGCGCGCAGGCAGAGGCATGGGGCGGACGGCGCTGGCGGTGTGGGCGCTCGTGGCCGCCGCTGCCGTGTGGCCTTCGGGAGAGGCGGCGGAGGGGCCAACAGGTGAGCAAGGGAAGCGGGTCGAGGCTTGGCTGGGGACGCAGCCGCCGGCGCGTACCTGGCTCAGCGAGGGGGGCTGTGAGAGACACCACGCGCTGAGGGCGGGGAAGGGAGCGGCTCTCCCCAGCTGCCTTTTATAGGGCGTCCCAGCACAGGTCGGGAGGGGCTGTCGGGCCCAGCGTCCCATCAGCCGGCACCTGGGTGGCCCGGCAGTGTGCACAGCTGGGTCCCTGGCCTTCCCTCCCCTTCTCTCTGCTGGCGGTGGGCAGCGTGCCTCGGTGAAGGATGTCATCTCCTGAGCTCCGCCGCGCGTTGTGCTCACTGCCCGCGCATCCCCTCGCACGTACAGAGGTAGCGATGTGAATGGCTCCCACGTGTCAGCTGGGAAAACTGGAATTTGGTCTTTCTCTCTGCCTTCATCACTTCACTGTAGCAAGGAAGTCATTTCAGAGATCAGGGGAAAGTCCGGCAGTTCCTTGTAGTTACGTAGCGGGATGCAGCTAGCTCAGCGCAACAGTTGTTCTCTAATGTGCGCTCAGGGAGCCCGGTTTGCTTTCACAGCCTGCAGGCAGCAAGCCTGTGCTAAAGGAACCGATGTCACCGCTCAGCAGGCTGCATCAGTTATGGGCTGAAGGGTCAGGGCTGTGTCAGTGGGGGCACGGTCAGCGTCAGGCGTACTCTAGTACAGCCGAGTGGGCTGAAGCATGCCCCAGGATCGTGGTGCATTGCTATTGCCCTGCCGCCAGCTGGAGCAGAAGTGCTGCTCAGCTTCTGCTGCTTGCTCTGGTTGTTTAATGAGTTAATTCCTTTGCTTTGTCTGTGTATTTTAGATGCCAAATGGAAAACAATAATTGATCAAATTAACAGAGCTGTGGAAGTCTATAAGCCGTGTGTAAAGGAGAATTGTAGCTGCCACCAAAGGTAAGAGATTGCTTTCCTTTTTACTGGACAGGACTGTGGTCATGATAGCAGCACTGATGGATAGGAGTTAGCTGTAGAATATTTGGGCTCTAACGTAGCACATCTGCAGCCATCATAGGTTGCAGTGCTTATAAGGAGGAGTTTATTAATGGCATTGTGTGAAACTTCCATGGTTCCAGCACAAACTGTGTCCACCTGCAGATTGACCACCATCCCTGTTGTCCTCTGTGACTGAACAACATAAACTGAGTCAGCATCTCATGCATAATCACACAATAATTCCATACACAGCCGGTGATATTTCTGTATTAGAAATCCAGTCTGCATTCTCTCTTTGTACAGTGTATGTTGCTAACAAGTTTTTCTGATGGACTTTTAAAATTGAGGGAAATAAGTACATGCAAAATATTTTAAAATAGATTAAGAAGGATCGTTACAGATCACGGATTCATTTGGCATGATGCTGTGTGCTGCTTGCTAAGGAACACTTGTATGACACTAAGAAGCTCAGTCCATTTTGATAGCTGATCTGGAGATATGCAAATGTGCAGCAGAACAGTGAAAGCCAATCCTTTTCCTTAGATAACAGATTTTACTTGTGTCAGATTTTCTCTGTCTGGGTGGCCAAGGACTGAAAGTCTAGCTTGTTTGTGACAATGGAGAGGTAGCAGACAGCAATATGGATGTGCTATAAAACTCTTCAACTTTCTTCCCCTTCTCCAGCTTGTTACATTTGCATCCCTGCTTATATACTTTGTCAGCCTATCTGTACTGTAACAGTTCTTTATGTAGTTTACATTTTTCTGTCTGATACAGAATAACAATCATTGTGGTAGGAGGGAACCTCTTGAGATCTGGAAGTCCAACCTCCCTGTTCAAGCAGGGCCACCTAGAGCAAATGGACAGGATGGTGTCCAATCAGACCAGAGACCCCACAGCCTCTCTGGGCAGTCTTTGCCAGTGTTTGATCACCCCCACATTTGGTTCAACCCCTTCATATGGGTGTGTGCAGTGTTGCATTAAACCAAGCCGTTCATGCAGTGTCTACTAAAAAGTAGAGGGAAACTCTCTGTGTCTGTTGCAGTCTGAAAGCAATTGTTAACTGCTCCAAGCAGTTGGATCTGGGGGTCTTTAGACTACATATAAACTGCATTCTCTGTCTGTATTTTGACATATTGATTAGGTTTATGTTTTCATAGTGCATTCTACGAGCTCACCGATGACGTGCAGCTATCACAGAATACACTCTACATAGGCTTGTTCTACTGAGCTAGCTTTCACTGTATACTGCATTACCCAGTAACCCTTGTGACTTGGCTATTACTTTCTTTTTTTTAATGTTAAAATAGCATGATGTTTAGTGAGGAATTTGGTCTTGGTGTGGCCCATCATTGTTTGAGATCCAAAACACACGCTTCAGAACTCAAAGTTTAAGTGAACTGAAAGCCTTTAGCCATAACCTGTCAGGGTGTTTAAGGCCTGTTTATTTTTTGGAAGAGTGACTACAGTGAACCACATTGATTTAGTTTGAGAGTGGTGCTGGGTTTTCTGTTCAGGCAAACAGCACATCGATCATCATAGAGCAAAGCTGGGACTCTGGAGTCTCAGAGTAGCGGCTGTTTCAAGTGACTTAAACTGAATCCTCTGTTATGCCACATGTAGCAGAGCTGGAAGCCACATAAAGCTTGTTGCAACTAGAAACCTCTCCTGTATGCTGCAGTAATTTAATGTGCAGCATCCCCCTGATGTACCTAATGATGGCCAATTGTTTTGTTTCAGTGTCTGGAAACAGGACCTGGCTCCTTTTCGAAGTGGCATTTCCAAGGAGACAATATCAGATGTGGTGAGCCGGAAGCTCGGGACACACTACCAAATCATTAAGAATAAGTTGTACCGTGAACATGACTGCATGTTCCCTGCAAGGTAAGAGCCATGCAGAAGATCCTGTCTCCATACCCGGGACATAGGAATACTTTCAGTACTTCCAACCCTGACGAGTTGGAAGTCACTGAGCGTAATGGTATGTCATTTCAAGGTCTGGATTCCTTATCAGGACAGGAGCCTAGGAAATTATATATGAGGATTAAATGTAGGCAAGAAGTTAAGTATCATTGTGAGAGCTAGTTGACTGTGGGATCCCAGAGAAATCTGGAGATCAAGTCAGGTTTAACACGATGTGTTGCTTCACTGGTGTCTGTACTGCAGTGAGGCTTAAAGACTGCTATGGGCAGTTCCAGCCTGCACTGTGGTATGGCTCAGGCTTTCTGTTTCTTCCGCTCCTGTGCACAGAGATACAAGCAAGACACTCCAGCATTCTTCCTTCTCCTTACAGCTCTTTGTAAGATGTGCCGTTTCTCCACAGATGCAGTGGAGTTGAGCATTTCATTCACGGGATCATCAACCGCCTCCCTGATATGGAAATGGTGATTAATGTGAGAGACTACCCTCAGGTCCCCAAGTGGATGAAACCCATTATCCCAGTCTTCTCCTTCAGTAAGGTATGCACACCTTTAAAAGCTGAGCATTTCTGAAGCATGTATCCTCCTTTCTCTTGATAACATATTTTTGAGGACGGTTCCCCTCAGATTTCCTGTGTGTCAGAACTGTTCTTTTTTGTTCTTTATGCTTCTTTCTGCTTCCAGTTTTCTAGTAGACAGACTTGCAGATTTATTTAATAGAACAGCTTTTCCCCTCATTAGCTCCTCTTCCAAGTCAAAAAAAGTACCTCTACCACGATGGAATGATGCACAGCTGGACAGGATATATGCCAACATCACTGTGATTTGCTGCAATGCCTCTGTTAAAACTGTAGCCATAGCTTGTCAGCGCTTTTAAGGATTTTTCATCAGCAGCCAGCTCAGTCAATATGAATATTTCAGTTCTCTTTTTGGTACCACAGATAAGTGTTTCTTATATATTCTTTTTCTGTATTAATGCTGTCTCCTGTGAACCCCTTTTCTGTGGATTCTTCTTTCCATTTCCAAACGTGCACACACGCAGAGCCAGACACACACAGAGACGTTTGCTTTCTCGTTCCCTGTTCCCTCACTGGAAAGCCCTCCTGTACGTTTTCTTGCTTCTCCGTTGTTAAATCTGATTGTAGTATAGTGTCTCATCGTTGCCAACAAAATATCCTTACAACTCCAGCTTCAGGAACTCTTGCTGTGCCTTAGTATATGCCCAGTGTGCCCAAATTCTACAATCCTGATCATGACCCCGTACTTGGCTGAAGCCCAGCAGACCATAAGATGCAAAAAGATGCAATAAATTGTTTGTTCTTGCTTGCTCAGGCCCTGTTCTGCTTCTGCTAAATTAGCCTAAACCCAGGTCTTCAGCTTACACAGTCTGAACTCTAATATGATCCATAACCTTTGCCTAGTCCCCAGGCATCCTAAAACTATCTCTAGAATTTCAGTGCAGCATTGCAAGCACTAACATTCAAGCACTTGGTTTGCTGTTGCATCCTGTCTGGTTCTGAGCATTTTCAAGAACAGGATGTCAGCAGTCCCTCTGGGCACATGCTCTGTATCAGAATGAAAAAACATGTTTCCCGGTATTAAACTAGAATTTCTTTATTTGTAATAATAATCTGTTTCCAGTTAGTCTATCTCAGTGCACTTTTGAAGAGTCTGCCTCTGTCTTCTCTAGTGTGCTGTTATTAGGTTGCAAAAGACAGCGTTTAGATTCCCCCAAGCCTCCTTTTCCTGTGCATGAACAAAACCCAGTCCTCAGTTTCTTTTCATATGTCATGTACACCAGCCTCCTAACTACCTTCATGGACTTGGAGGCTCTCTAGTATCTATCTCCAGGTGACAGGTGAATAATTTGGATAGAAAGTTTATTATTAGTGCAGAGAAGCAGCCCATAGTCTGGTTCCGTGGAAGCGTTTAGTCTTACTGAACTGCTGTTTTTCCTTCTGATTAAATGAGAATTTAAGCCTTCAGGTAGGAATGAGAAACTGGAATTCTTACATGACCTGGATGTTTGATGTAGTGAATTGTCACGTGGTTGGTAAGAAGGCTGGAATGAATTGAATTGCTGGAAACCTAAATGTAAAATAGTTTACAAGTGCTTATATCACAGGGGAGATAATACCTCTTAGCTTATCATCAGTAGAATTTATTTGGAGCTACACATAGACAGAAGACTTTAGAAAGTTGAACGGAACTCAGGTGTTATGTTATTTACTAATCAGCTATATCATGGATCTTCGTTGTTTTCTAACATGAAAGTTCCATATTGGCATGCAGCAAGACATAGCCTTTTCAAAATCTTTTTGTTGGAGAGGGTCTTCAGCTTGTTCAGTGGCTCACTCAGAGCAAGTATGCATGTTGACACACACCGGCTTTTCTCTGTTGAGTTGTGTTCATGTGAACCCCAGCTATACCATGGTGATCATGAAGTTCTCATAGGTGCTTATAGAGCAGGGAGAGCATACAGAATTCCCCACAGGGACAGTATCACTGGTGAGCTCAGTCAATAAACTGAAGTAAATATTATTCTTACTCTTATATTACTCTCCTTTTTCTTCAGACAGCTGAATACAATGATATAATGTATCCTGCCTGGACATTTTGGGAAGGAGGACCAGCTGTTTGGCCTATTTACCCAACAGGCTTGGGGCGCTGGGACCTCATGAGAGAAGACCTCAGAAGGTACGTTTTGGAAATGAGTATACTTGGGGGAGGCTTAATGGAAAACAAAAAACACAGTAAAAGCCACGTAGCTCTGAGCAGGATTAGGCCAACACTGAAGTCCAAAGCCATAGGTGTGTTGGCC
Source organism: Bambusicola thoracicus (assembly GCA_002909625.1). Classification (NCBI taxonomy): domain Eukaryota; kingdom Metazoa; phylum Chordata; class Aves; order Galliformes; family Phasianidae; genus Bambusicola; species Bambusicola thoracicus. Next base: position 2,228 of record PPHD01019134.1, on the reverse strand, counting down.
GGTGGTCTGTCCTGCTGCTTGTCATTAACTGGATGCATACAGCCTAACTGCTGTATAAGAACTCTCTATGGAATCCTTGGATGATGTAACTAGAAGTTACAATTAACGTCTCTGTTTCCAGCACTTTTGTAAGGAACGCAGAGGACAAAGTATTTGCATTCTTCATGCTGTCAGGGCCTGATTGCTATCATTTTCGGTGGGACAAGGTTTGTCAATAAAGCAGGAGTTATCTCTTGCCTGCAGAAATCTTCCTTGACGCATGGAAATAATTTTTTTCTTCCACCTACTGTTTTTTTTTTTGTTTGTTTGTTTGCTTGTTTTGTTTTACTGCAGGGATGATCTAGAATGTTTGTGTACACTCCTGACAGGGTAAAGGAAAGCCTTCTTTAGGTCTGCTTTCACACGAGTATTATTATGCAGTAGAGAAACCTGGAATCATTCCCAAAAAGCACGAGTAATTACTAGGCCGAGAGTAAGACAGCAAGACAGAGGGTATTTCTGACTAGGAGTCTTTCTTCTGGCAAGATCTTTGACTATTAGCAGAGTAAGGGGCTATTTCCTCTGGAGAGTGACAAATAAAGCACGTAACGGCGAATGAGCATAGAAACATAACTAGAAAAAAACATGCTTGATGTCAATCAGTTAGCATCAGAATGTGAATCTGATGTTAGCATCAGAATGTGTCATCATGGCCAATGACAATGGCCAGAAACTATTCATTTTGCACTATCTGTAGCTGATAAAGTACAGAAAAATAAAGCAAGAATGTAAAAAGTGGATTGAAATTTTAGGATGATTTTAATATCCTTAACGGCAGAGGCTTGATAAGGGTGTTTGTGTGTAATCTACTTTTTTCACTGGAAGGTGCTCTGAAAGGTAGCCTATATCATGTTGTCTCGACCACCACATCCACTGGGAAATGTTTCATTGGCCCTAGCAGAGAGGTTTTTCTGCTGTTATGAAGAAAGTGATTTCCATCAAAAATGAAGAATAGTAAAATGAGATCATGCTGTGAAAACTGATGAGAGCACTGTTTCATGGATTTATCAAATCATTTATTTGCATATTTTATTTATTTATACATTGCCATGTACAAACAATATTTCAGATCTGCAGAAAAATGGCCATGGAAGAAAAAAATCTCTAAAGGATATTTCCGAGGATCCAGGTGAGCTTTTCACACCTTGTATGGGAACTGCTGAATCACACCCTGAACCACCTCAGGCAAGCACTGAGTCAGCCATGGGAGCACAGGTGAAGGCAATTCACCTGTGAGACTGGAAAGGGTGGAGCCTGGCTCCACCTCTCCTAGAACCCATTTAAGGGCTGACTGCCACTGGGGAAGAATCTCTAGCTGGAGATTGCTCCTCTTGGAGTCTGACAGAGAGGGAGATGAACTCCCACTCTTCAAAACTGTCCTTCTGCATGATGTCATATGGTATGGAATATTCCTTTGGACATTTTAGGTCAGCTGTCCTCATTCTATCCTCTCCCAGCTCTTTGCTAAGAAACCAGACTAGCCATGGCTCTGTATAACAATGCTTCACAACAACTAAAGCATTTGTGTGTTATAAAGCATCGTTTTCTTTCCTAGAACTAAAACACAGCATCATACCAGACACTCTGAACAATTCCATCCCAACTGAAACTAAGACAGATGTCTTGACCTTATTTATCAGCAAGGGTTTAAACTGGTGTGAGGGGGAGCAGGGCTGTGCATGTTTAGTGTCTTCTAGCTCTCTGACTTAGAAAGTAGTTAATGTATTTGGTACTCATTAGTATAAAGCCCAAAGGAAACAACATCTCTACTGATTTGTCCTCGGAACTGCTTAAATAATAATATTAAATATTAACTATTTACTATAAGTGAAATAAAGAAATTAAGTCTTGGATCGTAGAATCATAGAATCTCTAAGGTTGGAAAAGACCCACAGGATCATCCAGTCCAACCATTCACTCATCACCAATGGTTCTCACTAAACCACATCCCCCAGCACAATGTCCAAATGCTCTCTGAACACCTCCAGGGTCGGTGATTCCACCACCTCTCTGGGCAGCCCATTCCAGTGCCTGACCACCCTTTCAGAGAAGTAGTATTTCCTAACGTCCAGCCTGAACCTTCCCTGGCACAGTTTGAAGCCATTCCCTCTAGTCCTATCACTAGTCACACGAGAGAAGAGGCTGACCCCCAGCTCACTACAACCTCCCTTCAGGTAGTTATAGAGAGC
>PPHD01019133.1:0-14238 GCA_002909625.1 Bambusicola thoracicus | reverse complement strand
GCCTAGGAATGGATGGACACCTTGAGATGCCAGGGTAAGGAGAGTGCATATAGAGAGGCAACCCATACACTTACAGTGTGTTTAGGGAGAATGATCCTTGCACTATTTCATGCAGCTCCAGTTCTTTCCGTGTATGAGGTGGCTAACTCAGGTCTGACTGTGCTGTTACTACATTAGCTTAGTAGAGCTAAGGAAGGGAGGCAATAACACACCATAACTTAGAAAGTGTGTTTTCAGTTCACTGGAATGTAATCTCCACTTCAAATAAACAAAGAACAGATTGCACAGTTTTAATGCTCTGGATGAAATTGTGATAGCTAACAGTTCTTACATTGATTTTGGCCAACTTTTTCTGTATCACTGATGTGTCTCCAGTTGCATCTGACCAGCGGTGCAGCTCTTCCTTTGCAGAATGTAGCCAGTCTGTGAATTCATGCACTGCATCGAGGTATAGCAAATGATCCTTCACAATGTCTTCCACTTTCTTCATTTTCTCCTATTGATTAGAAGGAAAAAAACACAAAACATTAATGTACTTAAACACTTTCCTGGCTTCTGTCCAGACTTTAATGATATAGAGAGCTGGACTACACTGTGCTACACAGAACAGTGTTTGGTTTAGGTTTGTCTAGGCAGGAATGCTGGCAGAAACATAGCTCTTATTTAGAAGCAAGTCTCCATAAGTATTAAGCAGAGTCACAGAGTCCTCCCATACGATGGTCACAAATGAGGAGTTTAGGGTGCCAACTTCTGTTTTAGCCATCAGATCAGAAGCAGTGGCCATCCCCAAGTCATCTCTCTTATACCCTTAGAGGACTCTTTCCCTGGCACAAGCATGCAACGATAGCATGGTTCCACATCAGTATTTTAATGTAATCTTAGAGTGGGGCCAGTTTACCTTATTATAATCAGATGAAATAGTGTTCTGATCTAGACTGGCCTTGAGTCTGACTATGTCAATTTGTTATTAAATTCATAAGAACAAACTCTCAGGAATGTTTACCAAAACTAACCCAAAGTGAACTGAGCTAATCAAATAGCTTTCAGTAGCTTTCAATCCTGGGTGGATACGTAGATCTAGACCTAAGTGTCCTTAAACTAATTACAAACAGTTATGAATTAAACAGAATTTACTTTTAATTTTGAATAACTCAACATTCAAATAATTATTTTCAAAGTTAATTAGGTTATTCAGCTTTGCTGTTCCTTCTGAAAATAACAATTGTAATTTCTTGGAGTGTTTCCTTGATGTTTAACAACTAAACAACTATGACCTAAAGTTAATCCTCAAAGTTTTTACATCTTTACACTTTTGATGCAACAAACATGTAAGAAAATGTCCACATCTGCCTGACCTAAAAAAAATAAACATCCTCTTAAGGCAGCAAAAGAGCCTCATGGTAGGCAAACACACACCTTACTTCATTTGCACCAAAATATAACACCAGTAGAGTGAGAGCATAGGGGGAAGGAGCAGTTTGAGTGGGTCTCCTCTGGTGGCCACTGTCTTCTACCAGTTTCAGTCAGTACTGTTCTCTCCCACAGAAAAGACTGCAAACTTGTCAAGAAGTCCTGCCATTACAGGAAGTGGAGAAGGGAGCAGCAGCTTTGCCTGGCACATTATCAGGCCAGTCTTGTCCCATCCTCTCTGTGAGGCACCAATTCTTTTCTAAGCCTGGTGGCCCTGTGCTGCTGTGGGACACTGCTGCCCCACAGATGAGGAGTTTACAACAGTTCACACTCCCCATTCTCCACAAAACAGAGGACATGCAGCCACCAGAAACACAGCACAGCTTCAGAGTGGCAGGAGGAGACACTGTGTGTCTTCTGATGCAGGCAAAGTAGAGATACCTGCACCACGTACTAAGCACATGAGAAGTGCTCTGCTGGTCCTGACTGCTGATTCATCCAGTCAAATATTCTCCCCAGTGTTATTTATGGATAACACACAAACCTTGCAAACATGTGGCTACTTCCCCTTTCTTGGCATTTACAATTACTAGATTAAGAACATAAGAAAGTTCATGCCTACTCCTTTTCTTCAGTGTGTGTTTATAAGTATGTTCTCAGTTACTTTGCCCATCTCTTTTTTAAACTCCTGATAATACATAACAGTAGATTATGGAAGTTTGCTTATCTCTACTTTAAAAAGTAGAGATATCACTTTAAAAAAAATCTACTGGGTTTAATAAACACTCTTTGAAACAGTCAGATTTGGTGACTAACATTTCTGTATTCCTGTTAACCATTACCTTCATTACAACCTGTGACTGCATTTCTCTCTCAGCTTTCTTCAATTCAAACAAATGAGTCCCACCCCTTATATACTCTTCTTATAATAATTCCACTTACAAAATAAATCACAAAAAATGGTCCCTTAGATTTTAAGTGCAAGTTCTGAATTCAGAATCATGCAATCAAGTTTCTGTTTTTTTTTTTTTTATCCCCCTACAGATACTGCCTTACATTTACTTTAATTGAAGTAACCTACTACCTCTTTGCCCACTTGATCATATTTTTTACAGTTCTTTTGGAATTGTCATTGGACTGTCCAAAATAGCTGAATATTATTTGCTAGTCACTCTACACTCCCTTCTCCAGGTCATCAACTAAGAAGTTGAACAAAACTAGTTCCCATATAGTTTCCTGGAGATTCCTAGAGTTGACTCTTCTTCATTCAGAAACAACCACTAGCCTTTTCTTCCTAAAATGTAATCAAATTTTAATCCATAAGACCTTTCTTCCAATTCTGTGGTAGCTTACTTTCTCACTTTTTCATATAGACTTTTTTGTGGAACCTTGCCAAGGGATTTTGGAAAACCCAAGTGTATTATATCCACTCTATCACTTTTTTTTTCTTTTTTTTTCTCATTGACATTTTAATAGAACTCCAGCATATTTGTGTTTTGGTTTCAGCTGAGACGGAGTTGACTTCTTTTCCTTCATAGTGTCTGGTATGATGCTATGACTTGGCTTTAGGAGAAAAACAATATTGATAACACACCTGTGTTTTTAGTCATTGCAGAGCTGTGCCGTATAGAGCCAAGGACATATCAGCTTCTCACACTGTCCTGTCAGTGAGGAGGGCTGAGAGGGCACAGGTTGTTGGGAGGGGACAGAACCAGAATAACTGACCTAAACTGGCCAAAGGGATCTTTCATACCATATGACATCATGCAGAGAAAAATTTAAATGGTGAGGAACTGGCCAGGCAGGCAGCTGCTGCCTCAGGACTGGCTAAGCACTGGATGTTGAGTGGTGAACAATTGCTTGTTTTGTTATATAATGTAATATATGTGATAATTATGTTATAACTATTATCCTTTTTTTTTTTCCCCTTCCCCCTCCCCCAAACCCAGTTATCTCAACCCACCAGTTCTACTTCACATTTTATTTCCCAGTTCTCTTTCCCATTCTACTGGGAGGAGGAGAAGTAGCTGAATGGCTGTGTGGTGATCACCTGCCTGCCAAGTTAAACCACAACAGTTTTTTGAAGTTGTACTTTCCAGATACCACACTTACTCAGCAGTCTATATTTATCCAGTACTGCCCACCAATTTCATTATTGAGTGTAGCCTCCAATGACATCAGCCATGTTCATGAGACTGCAGTTCCCCATGGGGCCTCCCTTGAAGCTGGCAGTGACACAGGCTGGCAGAGTTACCACCCTTCTTGGCCAGCTTTTTGGTAATTTCTGTTTGAGCATTTCTCAAGAAACCACAGCTGAATGCCATTTGCCCATGGGTAGTTATTAATAACTAGCTGCTTGGTTTAAGATTTCCCATATATTTAACAGAAAACTCTATCTCCTCCTGCCTGCCTGCTATGACAGAAATAGAGGTGTGAGAATATCCTCAATGCCTTCAAGTAGGGAGGAACAATGCAAATTTGTGGTGCTTCTCTGGTATAGCCTTTTTGTCCCTGGGTGCACCTTTGACCTCTGATTGTCAAGTGGCCCCAGCAATTCCCTAGATTGTATCCTGCTTTAGAAAGATTTAAAAAACATTCTGCCATCAGCTTGAGCATCCTTCCAGAAGACTTCAAAGTCTGTATACAATTTCTTGTTCACATCTGGCCTGTTTTGTAGAACAAGATGTGTATAGCTATTCCCAGACAGTTAGTCCATCTGGAAGACTCTAATCCAGTTAAGACAGGTAATATTTGTTGAAAGAAAAATAATCTGTTTTTATACCCACACATACGATTTTTATTTTAATTTTGGGGAACAAGGAAAATTGCCTAAGAAATTAAATTTACTGATGCATATAGACTCTAGGAGAACACTGCCATGCTCACTTGTGATGCTTTCTTTGCACACAAGTTTAAACAATTTTAGTGAGTCAATTTTTGTATTGTTCCAACTTCAATACCACTGAAAGAAGCAGTTAGGTATGCATGAAAGTGAACTAATTCTCTAGACATAAGATTTGTTTTTTCCACTGGAATGAGTAAATAAGACAAAAGTTCATCATAAAAAAAAACCAACCATCAGTGTGTGATTAGATGGCAATTACAAACAAGATAAATCTAAGAGGGCTTGCATAACTATGGTCTATGAATAAAGCAATAAAACTGTAGTAAGTATATCTTACTATAAAGTGGAAAAAACAGAAGCACACAACAGGATTCCACATATTGACTTTCCTATCTTATTATAAAAAAAGAAAAACAGATTGTTTCTAAAGAAGTAAATTCATGTGTTCTAGATTTAACGTTTCTTCCTATCAGATAACTTGTTAGGTCTACTGATTTTTTTATTTATTTTTTTACTTTGGCTTTCTTTATTGTACAGACAACGTATTACTTCAATATAGGTCATCAGCAATGTTCTCAATTCATGAAAACCCAGCAATATTTCCCATCAGGTTATTAAACAAGTTTATATTGTTTACTTCAGTCTCACAGCAACATTTGTTTTTTATTATGTGGCCTCCTGCTGGTGTAAACTTTCCCAATAGCTGAGAAGATGCAGACAATCTCAGAGCTACTGTTACTGTTCTGATTTTGTGGTGGAAGGGCTCCCTGGCTGCTCTTTCCTTAGAAATCAAATAGTATACCTGTATACTGACTGCAGTGATTAACGATGTGAATACTAGCATATGTATTTCTGAAAATAAGATTTCTCTTTCTGACCATGTTTTCTGCTCAAGGAGGCATTCCATTTTTATCTTTCTAGGTAAATGTCTGCTAGGATTAAAAAAAAAAAAAAAAAGAACTAGATGAAAATAAATCTAGAAGAATATCCAGAGTAATATTATATACATGAAACTATTATTGTATATATGAAACAACAAATAAAATATTCAATTTTCATAAACTGCACCAGTTTCAATTCCCAATATCTTTTTGCATTCCAGTGAATTTTTAGTAAACTACACAGAACTCTTTTGTTAGATTCAACTATAACAAAAGGCAAAACTATTCAAATACATTGTCTTTCAGGCACTATAAAATTAAGAAAAATAAAAATTTTAGCCTTATAAACAGTTGTTTAAAATTTTTACCTGAAATGGAGACCTTTTCCTTTATCTTACCTTGGCTACAGTTGTGATGTCATTAAACTGTGTTTTTAGTTCTTCTTGAGCTGCTGCTCCAAAAGAATCATCCTCAGTTTTTTCATAAAGTTCTGCAGTTTTTTCAACAAGTTGCTGCAAATCACCAGAGTGATCCTCTATCTCAGAAACAATAGCCTGGAAGAAGTCCAGCTGTGCAAACTTCTCCTTCAGACCTATCTGTGGTTCTAAAGGCTGTTCCACTTTGTGATCCAGTTTCTCTAACCACTGCTCCAGCTGGCTTTTCCTTTCCAAATATTCATTCCACTGGCTGATGAGGGACTCTAAGCAGCTTACATTAAAAGAAACATATGCAGTACAGATGAGAACTTTTGAAAGGTCTAAACAAAAAAAAAAGCCTGCTTATACCTTGTTACCATAGTCATCTATAGTCATCTATATGTTACTGTAGTCATCTATATGTTTTGAATATGCTTTTTCCCCCATCTTGTTTTAGTTTTCTACATCAGCTTAAATCCAAGCTATTCTAGAATTTCTGTGTTCTTTGGGCTACTACACATAACCTGATAAAACTGCTTCTCTAGTACAGGTTGCATGAGCAATGTATCTGTCTCACACTAATGAAATACATATTTCATTGCCTGCAAAGCAAAGTAAAACTTGGAGCATTAGTGGAGTTTATTATGGTTGCAGCAATAAAATGTACAAGTTATTGATAATTAAGTGGTATTCCAGTGACTTTTTGAAGAGCAAGTCAGTTATATATAGTCCATTTTACCATTATTAATATATATATATACATCTTTCTTTATATGTTGCTCTTCCTAGCGGATCTCCCAGTCTCTCTGGGACTTGTATTGAGGAACGTATTTCTGATTCCATTGGACTTAGCAGGAGTTATGACTATGGTAAGAATTCCATTCAAAATGTGATAGTCTACCCTAATATACATAATATTTTATGACATAAATTGGGTGAAGTTAGAATAAAACCTTAAAGCATCCCATTACAAATTTCTAGATCAAATTGTATTACAGTTTTTGACTATGAGAGAGAGGCATCAATTTTAACTGAAGAACTCCTGTTTACCTATATCATAGCCCCTTCCATAACTGATATTTAAGACTGAGATATCTTAGCACTCAGATGTTTAAAGTACAGATCTATGACAGTTTTCTGATGCAGAGAAAACTTTGATGTTATTAGAAAGCTAAGGAGCTAGGATCTTGCAGAACTTACATTGCTTGTAAAACCCATAGATGATAAATAAGGAAGGACTGCTGCTAGTTTGAATGACAGAATTTAAATGTCAGATGTTCAAAGAAATGAAAGAAAGGTGGAATTTGGTAGTGAAAAAATATCTTTGCCTAGGAAGGAGTAATCCGATCTACAAATACAAAAATTGAGAACAGCCTGGTTTAGTACTATGGAAAGCAATTCAGAGATTTCAGAAGACAAAAAATAAATTTAAGTAATGTGGTCCCATATTACTTAAGAAAGAAAGGAGAACAGATTAAGAATGGTGAAGGAAATAAAAAGCAACAGTATTCTATTCAGATATAATATAGACTTAAATGCAGTCAAACATCAGTCTACTTTCAATTACTATATTTTATGAATATTAGATCCTCCTGGATGACATGCTCAATCATGTGAGGAATGACTGTGTAATTCATGACAGCCAGCAGCACAGCTTCACCAGGAGAAGGTCATGCCTAACCAATCTGGTAGCCTTCTATGATGGAGTGATGTCATTGATGGACAAAGGGAAGGCAACTGATGCTATTTACCTGGACTTGTGCAAGACCTTTGACATGGTCCCCCACCACATCTTTATGTCCAAATTGGAGAGATGTGGATTTGATGGGTGGACCACCTGGTGGATAAGGAATTGGTTGAAAGGCCACAGATAAAGGGTTGTATGTATGTATGTATGTACTGTAGGTGGAGCCCAGTAACAAGCGGTGTCCCCCAGGGAACTGTCTTGCGACTGATGCTCTTTAGCATCATTATCAATGACACTGATGATGGAATTGAGTGCACCCTCAGCAATTTTCTGATAGCACCAAGCTGAGTGGTGCAGTTGACACAATGGAAGAAAGGGATGCCATTCAGAGGTACCTTAAGAGACTTGAAAGGTGGGCCCGGGAGAATCTAATGAGGTTCAACACAGTAAAGTGCACGGTTTTGCACTTGGACAGGAGGAATCCCAGGTGTATACACAGACTGGGAGGAACAATCTTTGAGAGAAGCCCTGCAGAAAGACCTAGGGATCTTGGTGGATGAAGGAGTGGACTCTTATGTGCTGTAAGGTACTACTCTTTGGTGCTAAGCAAGGTGTCAGGGTTTGACCTGTGTTCTACCTTTGCCAGCTCACGGATGTGCTGATGATGTCATTCCATACATCCTTCAGTTTTTGCAGCTCTGTTTGTATCACCTTTTGTCCTTCCTCATTGCTGCTTCTAAGTGCTTGTTCTCCTTTCCCGATAGCCATGTTCAGCTTAACTTCACCATCACCTTTGAGTAAGAGGATCTCCTGTGGAGCAAAATAAATCAAAATGTTAAGTGCAATCTGCTGACAGCTGAAGGCTGTTATTCTTCCAGCAGAGGACACCATTTCTGAACTCACTTACCCTTGACAAGCATGTCCAGTATGAATTCCTAGGCACCTGTTTTTCTAAGTGTCTATCCCTTGTTATGTGCAAGTAATCTGATGGTTTTCCCCACAGCTACACAGGTATTTCACTGCACTGGTCATCCTAAAATATTGCTTACACTGCAGCAAATAATGAGGAGGTCAAGCACTGTGCTGAAAGATAGCAACACACAGCTTGACTAAGTCTCAAGAGCCCATAGTGCTCTATATTGATGATCTTTCCAACTGATGTCTATCTAGCCTGTTCTCGAAAACCTCCTGTAATATATATATGCCACAGGCTTTCTAGGTGAATAGTTTCAAGGCTTTCTCCATTAGACAGCTTTTGAATCTGAATACACACTTTCATAGTTGGTTATTCTTCATTAAATGTAATACCTTGCATAACTCTCCATTAGACTTCATCCTGTTTCTCACACTGCATCTCCCAGTTTGTTAAGATGGTTTTAAATTCAAATAATCTTCATAACAGTGTAAAAAATACAGTACAAAACCATTCCTCTTCCATTGATGTGGCCCTCACATAGCATTAATCTTGATGATGCATAAAGTCCAGTCCTACCATTCTTTACCTGAATTTGTGCTAGTCGTCGCTCTAGCGTGGTTTTGCTACCAACTGTACTCTCAGCCAAGGCCAGCTTTTCTTGGACCTCTTTCACCCATGACCACATGCTCTGTAGTGCCTCCTCTAAAGTGAGGTGCTCCTGGAGTGCAAGTTGACAGGTTTGCAGCTTCTCCTTGACACTTTTGACCATGTTTTGATAATTGGTGAGATGTTGAGAGGCCAGACGCACTTCCCTTCCTGCACCATGTCCTTCCTCATTTAAAGCCTGTGCAATTTGGGCCAGCTTTTCACAAGATTCCCTGAAAGAAAGAATTGAGATTGCAAATCAGTTTACAAAGGCATATGACATTGTTATAGAAACTATGAGAAGTTATGAAGACTGTTCACATAATCACATACTCTACCAGTGTTAGAGATCCTGGTTAACAGAAAAGTTAGCTGGGAGAGATTTAAAAGAAATATTGTATACTGATTCATATATTTACTTGTGAGTAGGGCAATTTATTGCAGATTTTGGTGCTCCAAATTATGACACTGAAATCTTTCTTTTGCACATTTAAATAAAAAGCTAACTTATTTTCTTTATGGCTCTCAGACTTCCAGTTCTGAATGAGCTACTACCTTTCTGCACCTTCCAAAGCTTCTCAGCAGTTTATAGACTTTGACAGTTGGGAATGCATGATGGAAAGGTCAGGCCATTTGCCCAGGATTAGATACTGAATCTGGGGTTGGATAGAAGGCTCAGTAAAAAGGATTAAAACTCTGGCCTTACACAGCCTCAATTAATCTCAAACTACTGGATCATCCTTCCGGATATCCTATGATTACAGGAATTTACATCAGACCAAAATGTCTTATATCAGGCTCAAGTAGACAGGTCGTGACTGGGTGTTTCCTTTTAGCATATTGTGAGGCATGAACTACTTGACTACTACTTGAACTACTTTACTACTATTTCTTCTATATCTTGAAAAACCTAAGAACAATTAAAAAAAAAAAAAGTTTGAAAAACCACAGTGTACTAAAAATAGCAATTACTTCATCACCCACTGGCTAGGTCTGAATTCTAGAAATATTTCACTGCCAGCGCAGATGATATTTGAGCTCTGAATACAAATTCAACTGTATCAGATCCAGCTAATCTGGTTGGATGTGAATTTCACAGGACAGAGAAAGAAAATTTTATAAATGGATATGTTGTGTTTTTAGTATTCCTTCTACTAAAGGTGATGTTTCTTGTTCCATGTATTATTGAAGTAAGATGTATTTTTCTTAATGAGAAATGTGTCTATATAGAATTCTGGAATTGGCTTGAAATTCAGATTTCCATATATCTGGATGATTCAGAGCATGTTGTAATGATTCTCTCTTTCACAGTCACATTTTATCCAGACAGTTCAATTTCAGTGTTGCTTTAACAGAGGAAAAAGTAAGAGTATATTAAGAAATGTACCTTGAAGCCAGTAACTCTTCAAGAAACTTTTCCACTTTCTGCACCTCCTTTTTCTTCTCAGGGATAAGCTCTTTGATCTCCCCTAATGCTTCTGTGCTCATTCTTTCTTCCATGTCATGTATCCACAGGCTGAGTTTCTTGTGTTGTTCTTCAAAGCTAGAGAATAGATAAATATTCCCTTAAAATAATTTCTTGAGGGAAGTAAAGTTAGTAACAAGTTAACTCAGTTCTTTCAGTATCCACAAGACTGAGAAAACAAAGCTAGGTATCAATTTCATTCTTAGCGAATAGGAGTTGTACAAAACATAATTCCACAGTGACTACTAATCTAAAAATATTCAGCAACTCTCTAAAAACATTCAGGAAAATCATGGGAACTGCATGAGAAAAGTATCCTTCAAAATTTAAAGTGGCAGTACTTTTATTTATTAGTAGGCTCAATAAAGACAGTAAAAAATAATGATTTTCCCAAATCCTCATTATGATATTGTCCATGACAAACAAACAAACAGGTAGAAATGGGCTTTTACTCAATATTGACACATAAAATACCTGAAGTTTTATGTTGTCAACTTCACTGACAAAATATAACTGGAATCTGGAGTGCCCAGTACTCAACTAAATATGCTCTGGACCCAAGTCCCTGTTTGTAAACTTTTTACTTATATGAAGGCATATTGTCTCATCTTGATCTCTTACCCATTATGGCTACACTAACTTTTCTTTTAGCTAGCAGCAGTTTTTAATCTAATTATACCTAAAAGCATTTGAACTTTCAAAATTCCAACTAAAAGTGCTAAATTAAGAATGTTTTCTTGCTAGCTTTTTGGGAGATATGTTCATCTGGAATGGTGCAGAAAAGGCATATGCTGTGTAGAAAGCGCACACTATCTTCAAACATCAGGGCAGAACCTGAAAGCTCATTACATCTTTTCATTCCATGAAACTGTATTTAAATTGCTGAGATTTCAACTGTATTTTTGGGATCACATGAGCTACACATTTTTTCCTCATACGTGACCTGTTTTTTGTTTGTTGTTAAATATTTCCATAGAAAAAGAGCAAACAGTATTAGAGTAACAGGAAGTTGCAGTTGTATTTCTATAGCTTGAAAATTTCACGCAGTCTATCTGTAACTCACCTTCCCAGGTGTGAGGCACAAGCTTCCAGGGCCTGCTTATCATTCAGACACTGACTGAGGAATTCTTTGAAGTTCTGATTAGTCTTCGCTACTTGCTCCTGAATATGGGTCACAACTGGTTGAGGTAAGCAAGTGTACAAGTTTTCTCCTTCCTTGCAGGCAGCATCTAACTTGTTTTGCCCCTCACTAAGAGAATTGAGCACACTCTGTGTGATAAAAGAACACTGCTTAAACTTTCAAGACTTAATAAAGACAAGCTAAATTTATATTAGTAATGGTTTGATTTTAATAAGCTGAGAACTATGTCCGGTGAGGAAAAAATTCCAAGTAGAGAGTTCAAATAAAGTGTTTTTAAGTGGTGCTACAATCACAAAGCTCATTTTCCCTATCACAAAGCAGTTTTGTCTTCTCTGAACTAAGCTGAAAATAATAGGTATTTCAGAAATTAGGGCTGTTTACATTAGCTATCTGCTCTGTTTCTTCTCTGTCACAGCAAAAAATCAATACAGACTATATTTGACACAACAGTGTTCATCTGAAGTACTAGGTGTAGGAAAGAATAGGAAAAGAGAGAGAAAAAAAAAGAATGCAAAACAAACAAAACAAAACAATAAAAATCACAAATGAGAATGGTTCAGTTATATGTACTGATCTTTCAGAACAGTAAACAATTTCCACTGTATTTCCTCTACAGTACACATTGCTGTGTTGATCTATTATATTATTTTTCAGAAATAAAACCAGTGAGTATGATAGTTTCTACAAATGATTTAAGAGATCAAATTTGATATATACAGTTATGTCACTAATTACTGTTTTTTGATTTGTTAACTATACCTGCAAATCATGCAGCTTTCCCTCTATGGCTTTGCTATCTCCAGACCTGTCAGATAATTCTTTTACTGCAGCCTTCATATCAGAAAACCATTCCTGGAATTCTTGCATAGAATCTATTTTAATAAAACAGAATAAAGATAATATTTTTTTACAAAGCAGCATTATCACAATACTGTTGATCCAGCTGTCTTTCCCACTTCATTCATCCTTCTGGACCCTTGTGTAAAAGCTAAAAGGATGAACCTCACTGTCTTCAGTGACCTTGGGTAGCAGGATTCACTTCACAAAACATCCAAATGGAACAGTCACACTGGGCTTCTCTTTATGGTCGGTGGGAAAGACAGACAATTCCAGGCTACTATTTATCCCAATTTAATGTTAGAAAAACATCTAACATTAATATCTTAATATCTAAGATATAAAATTGCCTGATTCTCTCCACTGATTTGTCAGGAAGCCCAGGAGCTACTTCAGATGGGGACTTACTATCTCCATCTTGCTAAATAAATCTCCAACTGACGAATACTCAAAGTGTTTGTGTGCAGTAGACATGAATACTAAAGCAGGAAAATCTGAGAATATGAAGCAGCAACATACATAGGTATTGAAGAAAAGCGAGTTTTTCATTTCAGAAATATTTTAAGTTGAATTCTGTTTTTGTAAAATGCTTTGTTTCATAGCAAATGGGAAATGACAATTTGTTAACTTTTTGAAAGGCTGCATACAAAAATAACAATATAATTGCAAATGACATCACTGGAAACTCAGGCAGGCTCCAGAATGATTCATGACTGTGGGCTAACGGTTTGTTAGCAAGCCTGAAGACTCACAGAGGAAATGTTTTTCCAAGCACTCTTGCATGTTGGCCTGTGTTCTGGAACAAAGCTGATTCACAGCTTCATACTTCTTTATTAGTGAAGTGACAGTGCCACCAAGAGTTTCTAGCTCTACAGAATGATACTTGCGACACAGCCTGTTGAGGTTCTCACGGGTTGAATCAATGCTGCTCTGCTGGAGCTGCAGGTCTTTTTGTGTTTCCTGAAAATGAAGTTATAACACAAATCTGACATCTGTAAAGAAACAATAAAGTCCTCTACTTTCCCAAGCATTCTTGCTCCTCCCTTATGCTCTTTCCTTTTATGGTGTGTTACAAGTACTAATCATAATCAACAGAAGTACTGGATCAAGCTTCCTTAATTTTCCAAATGAGATGAATTCTTGAAACTAAAGAGTCAGCATGGAAATATGAAAGTGCTATTTCACATGGCTTAATATTTTATTTTTAAAATAATAAGTGTAAAAGCATGTTGAATAACAATACTAATTTTCAACACAGTTTGTAGTTACACCTGAGATGCACTATGACACTGGAATGTACTGGGACTTCTGAATGAAAGGAAGTTTTTATCAGATTAGAGAGGAATATTCATCATCCAATTAAATTTGAATTGTCTGGTATAACAGCATTAACCCAAGCTCATAATGGAAAATGGAAATGTGGTTTGTCACAAATACACCTGCAAGATGTGTACTTTTTTTATCAAGTGAAAATGAAATATAAAGCTTAACTGTTGTACCTAGCTAGTAAAAAGTCCAACAAAAAACTAAGTTCATCTCATTAAGATGTATATTCACTTTCTTCAGCACCGACCTTTACTAGATTTAGAGATTCAGGGTCCAGGTTACGTGAGCATCTTAAAAGTGTCTCTTCCGTTTCTGTTAACCAGTGTGTCATCTTGTCAATAAACTTCTGTAACTGCATCTTCTGAGAACTGAAATCTTTTAGTGTCTCTTTTGCAGTCTGTGACATTTCTTTGGCTTGTTCCAGTTTTTGCCTTAAGTCTGACTCTATAAACTAAAAGCAAAGTATTAATTTTTAAAACATTTAATTTTTTTTTTAAATATATTAGGAGAAGTGAAAATCCATTGAATAAAGTAAAAGGTAGGAAAGTTACACACTTTAATAATGTGTTCCATATCTAAATATGCTTACATGAATATAAAATGACCATTCAGGATCAGATCTTAGATATACAGTGATCCAGAAGAGGGATCCTAACTTCTGAAAAGCCA